>JAGDQP010004445.1:0-85039 GCA_022664845.1 Lepisma saccharinum
TTATATAACCACGTGAGTTGCTCTACGTGCTAAACTTCATATAATGAGAGCCACAAGTCGTTTTAACTAGGTTATTAATATTTCCAAGAATATAATAGTAATGGAATTTCAAAAACAGTGAAAAATATTCCAGAGTATTTCTTTTCTACAACTTTTCATTCTTTGACATCAGAGTTTAATAAGATCTTCAAACGACAAACACAATTTTTTGAAACATTAATGCAGATTAAAGAAAATTTGTGTGAACGTTCAATTCAATAAAACTATTGATTTCTGAATCGTAATTATGGAGAAACATTATAGAACATAGCGAAAACTTGTCACATATTTAACGAAACTTTAGTCATAATCTTTTCATGCCCATTCTTTAGTTTAAGTACTACACATCAGTGCCTGCTACACAAGGCAACATATATTTTTCAACATTACTGTCCTTCTAGTACAAGAGTGCAAGATCTATAAGATTAACATACCAATACATTCCGAAAACGTGAGCAAAGTTAAATTGCGATAATATTTCAGTTTCCTGTTAGTAACGAATAAACATTCATTTCGGGAACAGATTTATATTTTTTCAAACTTCAGCATCTAAGGATCACTTAGTTTGAAGTGAACGCAAAAACTACACGAAAATATATGAAACTCTGTAGTAAAAGAAGGATTAAACGGAGTAGGTTGAAGTAACGTAACCTCAGCTACAATAGTAACGAACGTAATATTATAAACGAGATAAATAATCGAAAGTAAATTATTAAAGTATTGTTTTTTGAAACAAGGAAAACGAAAGAATGAGATATACCATGATAATTGGCCAGTAAGGGATTGTTTTGGGATTAGGTTACTGTGTTACACGACATATTTGAACACAAGTGATACATGCCGCCGCAGAAACTGACCTAGCTTAACATTTTGGAAATAATCATTTGCATTACAAATATCGGTTCTAACACTGTATAGCATTTAAATTTCAGAAAGCATTTCAATTTCACTATACACGAATCAAATATTTAGGTGGGTTTAGGTAAACTGTATTTTCACAAATTAACTGCAATTAAATTTGGAATTTCTACGGTTAAGCTGTTATGTCATAAACCAGCACTGGAGGACCAGAAATGTATTTTATATTTCTGGATCTGCTAAGCGAAGCATGCAGCTACCTCTCGACAGTCTATGTAACATCTATATTACCTGCAGGTCACCTTAGTCTGCTTTCACAAATCAATTTTAGGAACATTTTATTTAACTATTTTTCTCGTTACGGTGACCTGTTTCCTTCCGTAAAGAAGACATTACGGGATCTTTCTCGTCAACGGCGAACCGCAGCAACGAACAAACAACCAACGCAAACCAAGAAAAAATAATCAGGCGAGGGAGATCGTTTTATTTGTCAAAGATACGTTCATTCAGTACCTACTGCTGCAAACATAAGCACAAGTTTATAACTGTTGAAATGTGGATGTAATTAATGTATTAAATTCTGTTTATAAATATCAAAAGTAAAGAAAATATTTAGAAAGAAAGCACCACCAATCATAACTCTTCAAGTACTCTCCCTTATCAATTATTCGTTGCCCACTGACAAACGCCAATAAATATGGAGCAATGAGATAAAAGATAATAAGAAGGAAAGGGAAAGAGAGTATCTTATACGGAAAACAAAACTTCCGCCAGAAATGTAACGAAACAACTGAACAGCAAAATGCAAACCTTCACAATATTAAAGAAGTAATACGAATCATTAAAGTAAATCTCATTTGTGAGAATCACCATAGTAAACCACAACAATAAATGTTCTTTGGAGCAATCCATATGTGCTGCAGACAATAAAACACACAAGTATTTTTTGTGATTTCCAGATTTAAGCCTTAGTGATTTCCAGATTTAAGTTCTCACGTGAGAAGGTTTCGTTACGACCATTCCATGAATAAATATGTTTAACTTTTCCCTGATGAAACTTAAGAGCATCTTTTTGTTGTGTATCATCAACACGTAGACTAGTTTGAATAGAACAATTACAAAATCAGGCATATCAAACCGTAATGAATTAAACTGTAGTTTCAGATCAAATTCGAAATATGAGCCAGATATATGTGTACGTATACTTTGATAAGTTTTAAACTGAATTGGTACTCGAGGTTGTCTAAGTATGTCAGCTTTAAACTTCATTGCATGCATTAATCATTTCATATTCAACTATCGGCATTCTCATTTCCATTGAGGTGATCACCAGTTTAGCTGCATGTAGTAATGTACTATCATCTAATGTATCATCAGTTTTTCTTTATTCCAACGATAAAATAAAACAGCATTATTTGCACTCCTTTCAAATGTTAATCGAAGTCCATCTTCCGACATAATATCTTTATAATTACTAAACAATCCGAACCGTAAGCGCAGAGGGTACAGCTCAATATTTTTGTTAAAAGCTTATAATCAGTAATTAATCCATCTGACTTACAATATTCAAGTTCAGGTTTTGAGAATCGACATGTAGCAATAGCAGTTGATGTGATAGCTAGATAATCGATGCTGTCAATAATAATGCCATGCTTCCGCATCTTCAACGGTACAAATAAACATGGTACAATGTTATCCTTCATTTTAATATTTGATTCCTCTGTAAACGAACCAGCAGCATCCCTTCCAATAACTTCAACTTTTGTAGAAAAATCAAAATATTTGTGGTGAAATAACCCGTCGCCAACATATAAATTGAACTCAATATATTTGATTGGTTCATTTAAGTTATTAAATGTACGACAATTAAGTGGGAACGATTGATATTTATAGTTCTAAATAAAATCCATCTTTAATAAACTACCTAGGTATATTATATTATAAAAGGTATTTAAGAATCATCGCTGGTCATGATAATAGCGCTCGTTATCGCTGCTCCAAAACAGACTGGTTCATGCCATTCATTAAAAAAGCTTATTTCTATGGAGCGTATATGACTCTGTTGAATAGAGAAAAATAATGCATACTGAGGTTCCAGAAAACTCTGCCAATGGCGTAAATCTTGATATAATATTTGTTTTTTTATGTTTATATTCACCATCTTTTATGATCATGTCTCTTGCTACATTACAGTGTCAATAGTTAAATATTTTGAAATATATTTTTCAACATGAGTCTCTTTTGATTTAAGATCGGTATTATTTTTGAAACCCAATAATTTACCAATGGTTCCAAAATTAATATTTTGTGCAAATGGTGTAACTTCCATACGATGAGTGACATGATTCTCATTTAGAAGAACTTATTTTGGTAGCTTTTTTCTAATGTTGATGTATTATACTAACCTGGTGCAATATTATGTTTCTGCTCTTTATAGATCTATGTATTATTATTTTTATACATTTGTTATTAAATACACACAATAGAATCCAATCTTTTCAATTTTCCAATTATAGCTATGATTAACAATTTCACTATGAAGATTCAATCGAACCTTTGGTGTAGTCCCTGATAAATGCAATACAATATTTTAATAATACACAGTATTGATACTTAAAAAATATTTAATATATTCACATCATCATTCACCATCCATTAAGCCGCCCATACAATTAATTTTATCTTTAATTTTATCTTACCATTCATTAAGTAGTCAAGTTTTAATCTTTCAATGGCGTGTAGGAAAATTGTATCAGTCAGAGAAGATTGTTTTATAATTAATAGAAGGATGACCACAAATCATATCATCAAAGTGTTGAAATTGACCATTACTATATTCTATTATAGTATTATTAGGACGCAGATATTCAATCAAAGACTTGAAAGGCACTCGTCCAAACGAATGAAAATGTATGCTTTATTATTTTCATAACAATAACATATACAATGCGTTCCAGTATTAATTGATTAATCTAAGTTAATAACAGCACACTCTTGTTTCAAGGGCTGAGTAGGTGGTAGATTAATTATCAGACATAAATACACCTGAATGCACCTCTAAAATTGAGCTGTACGTTCGATATCATAATTGGTAAGTGCTTTTTTACAACTAATCTGGTGCGCTTCTTCTTTCTCCCTCTATTCTTTTTAAGTCCCTTAACTTCAGCAAATATTCAGGATTCTAGGGCGTTATTGTGACGTTTTTGTTCTCCTAAGGCTTTTTATTTGCATCTATTACTGCTTTGGCTAATGCTACTGAACCACATGAATTAGTCATTTTAAAAATCGTTTACACATTTCATAATCTTTATCAGCAAAGCTTGTCGGTTGTTTACGAGTTAGTAATTCTCATAAGCCCTCTGTCCCTTTAAATTTTTCAGATAACGGAGTCGAAGTATTTTGTACAATCTTACTATCTCTGTATATAATTAAATCATTGTTATCAAGAAGCATTATAACTTCCGATCTTTCACTGCACTACTCCATCTATATCAATAGAATATAAACCAAATAATTCATCCTTATCAGCTTTGTTAGTACTCAAATTTCGGCTTGCTAATGGACCTAAATGAATTTCTGTCTCATCATTATCTATTTACTCTCAGTGCCTTACGTGTTGGAAATAACAGTTTTTCAAATGACGTCACTGATGGTGTTGGTGGATAGTTATTGTGTTGTGATACAGGTATAATGTCTGTAATTCAATTTTTATTTTCATCGCTCTCTCCTTTGATTCTTTACCTAACCTCTAAATGGCCTCTATTAATGTGTTTTCTTGATTTTTTTTCATAATATCTACGCTAACCGCTTTCAATTTTTTAAAGCGTTTCGCTAAAAATTCTATAATTCATTATCATTTGATGTTCTCTTTGATATTAAAAAATAATATTACATTTTAAAATGTTTCACATAACGTACATCGAATAATCGTTAAACCACTAATACTTACTTACTCTATGGCTTACGGAACTCGCAAGTTTATCTCCATAGTAACAAACATTTGCCATCGGGTTCTATCCTGTGCAAGATCTAGCCAGTTTTCATCATAAACACCTACTTTGTCCTCCCAACGTCCTTTTGTGTTTCCAATGGTCTCTTTCCCTACAGATTTGCAACCAAGGTGGAATATAATCTTCGTTTTTCTCTCATCCGACCTACATGGCCTGTCCATCTTAGCCGTCGTGATTTCATTATTCTTACAACATCGGGATAGTCGTATAGTCCATGAAGTTCATCATTATACAGTCTCCTCCATTCTCCAGTCATCTCGTTCCGTTTCGGTCCGTATATGTTCCTCTAAACTTTATTTTCAAACATTCGTATTTTATGTTAATCTGCTGGGGTCGTACTTCAACTTTCGCAATCGTAAAGTATTAACGGTAGAATAACCGTTCTGTATATTTTCAGGTTCAAATTCCTTGATATTAATCGCGAAGTTAGGAGTTTCTGAACTGAATAGAAGCACGCGTTGCTCGATAATAAACGACTTTTCATTTCTTCCGTTACTTCGTCATTACATATGCTCCCAAATATTTAAGTTCGTTTACTTTCTCTATTTTCTCATTCTTAATTGTGATGTGATTATTTCCGTTATTGCCTGTGTTTCGCCTCATTATCATATATTTTGTTTTCTAAATTTTCACCTGTACACCTTTCTCATCGCACGCTTCTACTAAGACATCATTGTTACTTTGTAGTGCATCTATGTCGTCCCCTATTAAATTTACCTCTTCCGTGAACACGAACAGTTGATTCAATCCATCCAGTTTTAGATATTTTTTGTCAATTTTTATTTTTAAAATCGCATATTATAAAGCAAAGTTAAACAGAGTGGTGACAATGCGTCACCTTGTTTTAACAATGAAACTATCTGACACGTTATTACCTAACCGTACTCAGCTTATGTGGTCGCTTAGACACATTCTTACAAGTTGAATAAGTTTCTTCGAAATTCCAAATTGTACCAGGTTATTGTTAGAGCTTTTCCTTTTCCCTTTTCATAGAATCATAAGCCAACTTAAAACCAATGAATAGTTGCTGAACAGTCCCATTGTATTCCCATTTCCTTTTCCAAGATGTGTTTCAAGGCGAAAATTTGATCTAACGTAGAACTATTTCTTCACATTGGTGATCTCCAATTATTTAACTACGTATACACTTAAGCGAGTTAGCAGTATATTAGTCAATACTTTGTAACACGCCGGGAATAATCAGATTCCGCGGTAATTATTACAGTCCGTTTTATCCTTTTTTTATAAACCGGAACAATTATTGAGGTTTTCAATTTCTTGGGAAGCTTCTCCTTTCTCCATATGGCTTTTATCAATTTATTCAGTTCCTTGACTAGTGCCGTTCCTCCAGCTTTAATTAATTTTGCTGGAATATTGTCTATTCCCGGTGATTTGAATTTTTTAAAATTTCTTTATCGACATTTCGACCTCCATCTCTCTAGGTTCGGGTATCCACTGTTCTGTAATTTAGATTTCAAATCCCTCTGTGTTCCCCGTTGTGAACATTAAGAATTTTGTCGAAATAACTTTTCCACATATCGATAATTTTAGTTAGATCAGCTGGCAAATCTCCGCGTTGATTTCTAATTGTTCCTAACCTCGGCTGATAACCTTTTCTTAGTGGGTTTACCACTTTGTACAGATCTCAAATTATATTTGTCTTCCGTGAATCTTCTGCGTCATATATTCGCGCTTTTTGTTTCTGAATCCGTGTGTGGCGTTGAATTTCGCGTTACTATAGTGGTTGGTTTTGTTTCCCTTTTATTACTTATCCATTGCTGGCTGGCATGTTTTCGTTCCTCATGAAGTTTAACGCACTCTTCATCGAACCAAGACTAGCTTTTCTGGTGTTTCATCTCACCTACACGTTTCTTCACTGCGCTCTTGACTGTATCACGAATTGCCTCCCATATCTTACATACATCAATTTCACCATTAATTTCATCTTTACTACTGCTCGGCTCGGATAAGATTTCGAAACCATTTGAGATTTCAATTTGGTAGTCTGCTTTTACTCTTGGATTATCTAACCGTTTAACTTCGAATTTGAGTTGATTTCATCCTTTGCTTTCTCCGTTCGCTATGCATAATTTTTCTTTCATTTTTTTGATCACTAACTTATGGACAGTGTCACCTTCCGCTCCTCTGTAGGACCTAACATCCATTGGATTTGTGTGTCTTCGTCTATGAACTAATACCTGATCGACCTGGTTGAGCGTTTTTCCATCCCCATGTGGAAATACCCATGTGTATTTGTCTATGTCTTTGTACTGGAAGCATTTGCTATTTACTAGTAGGTTTTTCGAGATCGCGAAATTTATCAGTCTTTCACCATTGTTGTTGGTCCCTTCGTGAAGGCTGTGTTTGCCTGTAGTAGGTCTATATTTCTCCTCCTTATACCTTACCAGTCAAATCACCCTACCGAATTTTCGTATTATATTTCGGTAACCGGTGAAACAACATTTCTACCTCGGTCGGATCATAGACATTTATTAAAACCGCTTTCCGCCATCGGGTACGTGCCGTAATGTATGATAGTCTTTCGTTGACGAACTCTGTATTCTGGACCACCGGAAGGGTGCTATTCTTAAGGAGGAACCCTGTTCCGAAATCGTGAGATTGTGTTCCCCAATAGCAGAACGTGTAATTTTCCTGCCGGATGCTATCTTGACCCTCCCACTAAACTTCTTGTTTCGCTAATATGTCTAGCTCGTACTTCTAAGTACCGTCACCTGAAGAGCTCCCGTTTTTTATAACGATCGTACGTTCCACGTTCCTATTCTAAGGCCTTTCTTAGTCCTGTTCTTGGAGCTCCCTGAAGCAGTGCCCTTCCCGGGAAGCGAATGAGGGTCTAGTCTACCACCTGATCATTTTACCCTAGGATCTAGAACCATTTGTTGCTATTTCTTGACAATTTTTGGCGGTGTAGAGTTGTCAGCTCTACGACCTCGCAGTAAAGGCAAGAATTCATGATGTCGTCCTCTGTTCATCTCTGGGCCTTATTAATGTTATTCATCTTTAGCTTCAGAGTGGTAATGGTGATGCTGCTTCCACTCACCATTATATTTTTGTTCGGGGTTACCTTCCCCTAACCTTTGTAGATCTATCTACTAACTGCAAGGCAGCAGTACTTGTTTTGGTCAGTCCCTGAATATTTCCGGTACCCACCATATGTGGTGGGCATTCCCCAATCCACCACCTGTGGAAGCGCCTGATGGGTGGCCAGTAACTCAAATCCGATTATACCGCTAATAGTAGACTAAACGCTACTCGACTATAAAAAAATCGTTTTTATTTCTATATTTATCCTCCTGCTTTTTTTTTAGTCATATCAATTGTTGCAAAGCCAGGCTCCATCCACGCTACATAACATAATTCTTTAAATCTATTAAGTGACATATTAAAAACAACAAATTAATTATACATGTATTTTAAATTGGAATTATCTTAACGAAATATACATACAAAATGTATTGTTCTTAATAAGTTGCATTGGAACTTCTCAATTTTTGTGCTGAGTAAAAACAGTCCATTCCTTTATGAAATAATTCCGCAACCAGTTCTAAACTTCTAATATTTAATCATAAAAAATAATGAGATTATTTTTACAATCATCTAACTTTGAAAAAGAAGATTTGGATGTAGCCAAATCAAAATTGAAGTTTATTTGTACGCCATTATATTATTACATATTATGTATCAATTTATTTGGAACACCGACATACAAGTCTTAATTGGTGTTCTGAATAAAAAACGTACGGAACTACAAAATACATTTAATGGTCTTCAAACAGCTGTGAACATATTAGAAAATACACTTTAAAATAATCCCTCCCAATAAGAATTTCATAACATGGAAGGAGTTATTTCAAAACTACGAAATTAATTTAAACCCATTACTGATGAAACAAATAAATTTCTTGAAGATCTAACCAACCTATATTTCTGTAGTACCCTCGGTGTTTTCAGCAGGTGTTTTCTCAGCTTTCGGGAGATTTCCATCACTTGGTGCAATGTCTTCTATTTTCTGGGCCAGTTCTAAATCTGGCATTCACTTCCCTTTGCGCCTCTTCAATTTTTTTTTTTACAAATTTTCATGAAAAAAGGAATCCAACAAACTCATCGTCCTTAATTTCCTTATCTACGCCATAAATTATTATCATTTGTTTTTGTTTCTTTACCCCTCGGTGTTTCTTTACCTCCTCTTTACTTTTACCTCTAAATTATTTTTACATTTACGTAATTTGTTATCTTTTTCATTTCCTGTATGTTATCAGTCTGCAACACCAGAGTGTTTTTTTTCGCTCTTAGTGAGCAGACTTTAAGTTTCTCCTTGATTGGGTCCACTTTCTAGATAAAGTCTTGTCACAGTTGTACTACAGATTCTCCTTCTTTTGGGTTGATCATAAGTACTCGTTTTCGCTTTCCGACTATCGCTCAATCTTCCTTTCCTCCTCTGGTTTCCTTTTATCTCTTCTAGTATTTGCGCAAAGCTGGGTACAACCGGTCTTTCCCATTAGCTACTCCGCGCTTTCATTTTACCTTCCTCCAAGAACCTTATTTTCTCCTTTGCTGCTGCAAGTTGTTCCCTCATTTGCTGTCTTTCCTTTTCAGTTTTCTCAATTTTAGTTTTGTTTAGATATTTTCCCTCTATATGCTCCATTTTCCATTTCATATTTCCACACCTACTCTTTACATTTCTATAAGCTGGCATCTACTCTACGTTGGATCTTAATACTTCCAACTTCAATTTATCTTTTTTTTTCCTGTTCCATTATCATCATTATATTCAATTTATCCTCTAGTTCTGCGATTCTCTTCGTCAGGTTTTCCTCTATTATTTTCACTTTTTCATTTATTTCTTTGTTTTTTTATCACTTTTCGCACATTTTCGACCATGCAATCCTCCTCGTCGTGCTATTCTTCTAGAAATGCAATCTTATAAACTCAATGTACCAATGTTCCATTTCAATTTTCTCCCTTACAATCTTGGATATCATTAAGGTTTTGTCTATAAAGGCCAGGACCTTCATGTATTTGTCTATTAAAATACTTTTTCAATTTATTTTCTCTGACTTCTGTCTTCGTCCTCTGACTTCTGTTTCGCTTTTGTGTTGTGCTTTTTCCTGTTCATTTATCACAGCTTCTGATGCCGTGCTATAGCTTCTGGAGCCCTTGCATAACTCTTTTCTTCCCGGTGACGACATCCGGATGCTTCTAGAACACGATTTTCGATGTTCTCCCTTTACCTCTTCAACCTCCCCCCCCCCGACAAGGGTATGGCGTGAGTGGTAGTTTAAGTGGTTTGACAATTAGCCATCCCAAACCACAACCGCTTAGAGTGACTTTAATATTTAAATTATTCGACGTTAAACTCAACATTTCAGCATCACAATATCTCACAATCAACTGTGTTAAATATCATTGATATAATTTTGCCGATTTTTATATGTATTCACTCTTTATTATATTTCAAAATTCACAAGGAACACTCGCCAGGTGTCAGAGCTCGATTTTAATGAAAAAGTGTATGTATTTAGAGTTTCTAGGTAAACATTCACAACCAAAATTATAGTTGCTGCCATCAATAAATGACGACAGAGGAACCCGAAGAAAAACGTTTGAAAACATTTTTTTTTATATGGGCCAGTCTATTAACTTAGAACTTTGGCCCGTCACGATTCGCCCTTTATCCATTAAAATCCACACTAATTCCGCTGGCCGGACTCTAGCCCAAGGCCTTTGAGTCCTTGGCCTACCGCCGTACAGAGCACGGCTACCCAGCCGGGAGAGAATCCGAGAAAAAAAATAAACGTAGAGAACAAATAAATCGAATACACAGTACGGAAATCAACATTTATTATATAGACTTACATATATTGGAGGCAAACGACCATTAATGGATACTGAACAAGATATAGCACATTATGGAGGGTACGACAACAATAGCCGCCCTCTTGAAAGCGGCCATCTAGACTATGCTTCAAAAAATTTATATAGATAGCGAGTCATGATATATTATTCTGTATTGGAATATTCCAAGAAACTCAATGACTAAGTCATGTTTGGCATTACTCTAATCCTGTACGACAAAATGACCCCTTAAAATTGACTTGCAGAATGTGTGATCCGAATGAATTAAAACCATTTTGTTCAAACAGCTGAAGGAATGAAAACCAAAGGTTACATAAGTGCTACCGTTATGTTGAAAAATATGATCCACATATTGTTTTTATATGGGCCAGTCTAGTAAATTTGGACTTCGACCCGCCACGATTCCCCATTTTGCTGTTAAAATCTACACCCATGCCCCTGCCGGGATTCGGACCCGGGACCTTCGAGCCGATGACCTAGCGCCGCTGACCTCTAGGCCACCCGGCCGTCATATGATCCTCAAGACCAAAACATGAAATGAACTAAAAAGTTTTAAATTCACTAATGGAAGATGAAGTCACGATTTCAGAAAGCTGTAATGCTTGTGAAAGTGACCTTCTCCAGGCCAATTTAACGAGTCATTTTGTCATACAGGATTAGAGTTATGCCAAAATTAACTTTGTGATTAGGTTTCTGGAACTTACTTTTCCTAAGAATACTCCAAGCTCGCGCCGTCGTCATTTGGTGGAATATCGCTTGTTATAAGTGGGCGAATCTTCGCCAACTCATGTTATCTCATTTTTGTCGTTCTACTTTCCATTTCTTACAATAACGTAATTCATATACTGCTACCCGTCTGATTCTTAGTCGTACGAAATGGAACCATTGGCGCTGTTTTTGCTCCGCACTTCCCTATGCAAACCCGACTCTATATATCTGTGGGTGCCCAACTTCACTCCACTTTGGACAAGATCTAGAGGAGTTATGGGTAAGATTTCCAACGCACACTTATTGCTACTGTTTATATTTCTTACTATTCTTCCTTACATCTCTTTTGGATTTCAGTAAAACTTTATAATGTCTGAGCTCCAAACGTTTTACGCTCGGCGTCGAATATTGCTCTGTACTCTAATTGCATTTGTTACACGCACTTATGTCACTTTTCTCTTCACAGTTTTCGTTTAAGCAATACTTTCTGGCATATTGGCCATATCCCTGCTAGCTGAAAAGATAATTACTATCAAAAAAACAAAAAAACAAATACCGTGTGTAGCTTCAAGCTAATGGACTAGACATGTGTATGAACCACAGTTGTTTCTCTTACTGTACTTCTATATTTCTAACATTCAATTTAGCTTGTAAATAGGGACAAATTACTAGTTGAAATTTTTTGTGGTAGATCTACTTAAATGGCTAATGAATGGTTTCGAACGCCGTAATCTGTATCAACTTCCAAAAGCTATACCCTGAATATTGAATAAATTAACACAAACGTTAAAGGCATCAGTCCATTACAACTAATACAATTCCTAATTAAAAGGACATTAGATTACTACGCTAAATCTTAAATTGGTTCACATATATGATTTATTTCAAAGTGCCTCTATGTTTTTTAAAAGTTACTTTAGTGACCATTTTCTAAAATTAGAGGACTTTTAGTATAACCAAGGGTAAAAAGAATTAGTTGGAACAGTGACCCGGTGGGAGGCCTTAAAGTGCAAGCTCAAAAATAAGTAAGTAACATTAATTCATCAACACCTAGAATCTGGTGGCTATATGAACATGCACGAATAATATAAAACAATAAATTCTGATTTGAACATCTTTATTCAATTATCTTATAAAAGAATAGTACATGTCGTTAACAAATTTTTAACTCCTTATTTGGTCTGTAATTAAATGTGCCAACACAACTTTTTTTCTTACAGTTTGTGCACATGTCTGGAAACTGACGCAACGCTGCACACAAGTCATCATCTTAGAGCTTTAACTAAAATCATAGAATCAAACCTACAATACACAAAAAAGATGACACTAGTAAAATGTTGATGATTCACATTTACATTGAAATTACTCATAACATAGTAACAACTATTCTTGATATGTAATTATATGCCAGGTTATTGCATATTAGTAGAGCAGTAGAATTGCACGACTCGCGAATTCGCGAAAATTTTAAACACTTAAGAAATCGCAAGGAGTAGATAGGCGGCTGTTAACACTTGTGAAAGTGTTATTTTTAGCTCGCGAAATTTATACATTTTCTTTCCATCCACGAATTCTGAGCACTATTCACGAATTGATATCATTTCTACTGATCCATTCACGAAAAAAGAAACGTCTAAACAATCGTAAGAGTTATAATTCGTTTTCTGAAACCTAGAGAATGTAGAAACCGTCACAGAAAATGTCAGAATATAGTATATTCTATCTACCTTTGATGACATCAATATTGTGACCATGGTTTGCAATATAACGTGAAAATACGAACTACATTAGTATGTGTTTCACGGTATTCGCTGTGAAAAACTTCGTGAGAACAAGTCGAACCCGCAAGATATCACGCCACATTAAACCATTTTATCGGAAAGCGCAAAGCAAAGTTGTAACCTATGAGAGATTATTTCAAAGTTTTCCTATGTGCTACTCAACAATCAAGCAAATCTGACTATAATAAATTTGAAACTGTGTTCATCATATGTCTATGAAAATTGAGCTGAGTGATTAAGGAAGAAATTCCTTCAAAATTGTTCAACCACTTACAAAACTAAATGGAGGGTGGAGTTATAAGAAATAATTGCTCTTTCCTCCAGGATAAATGTTTTACTGTACTGCTAATAGTTAGACAACCACTATGACAGGAGAAATATGTTCTAAAACATGACACAACAGGATATTTCTGCATTTGGAGGGGGAAAAATGAGCCCTTCAGCATCATTTAGAAATCCACGAGATAGATAAATCGAAATTACATGCACATTAACTTCTAAGAGATTAATTCAAAGTAAAGGAAAATAATAATATGGACATCACGTAGGAATCGTCATTTTGCATTTGAACAAAACCTGTCTTTTCAAACACACACAGAAAGAGAGAAGGAGAGAGAGAGAGAGAAGGAATGAGAGAAAAAGAGAGAGAAGGAATGAGAGAAAAAGCGAGGGAGAAAAGCATGGGACAAGAAGAGGAAAGAGCAAAAAAGAGAGGAAAGAACAAAAAGAGAGAAGAAAGAGCAAAAAAAGAGAGGAAAGGAAAGCAAGACATAAAGAAAAATAGTGGAAGACATGGAAATAAATTAAATTTTAGCGCTTCAGGACACACAGTCTTCGTCTTTCCCCCTGCCCCCTCACTGTGACTTCGTTTTTCTCAATTTATGGGATAAATCTCTTTAAAAGCAATCGCTGTTGAAAAGAGGAAAAGGGTATGGATCTATAAATAGAGGATGTGGATCGGTATATTATTGCTATCTTATAACTAGAATGAATCTTTTGTAGAACTGTGCACAATGTATACAGCCAATTTGAGCAGATATTTTTGTGCAGATATTTTTGTGCATAGAGTAATATGAGATTTGAGTTATGTTTTAAAAGCAAGGTAGAAATTTGACTTTTAAATATATGCAGTAAGTTCCAGCATACTACATTGAATAGCTTTATAAAGGGTGGAGCAAGTAAGATTTATGTCTTGACTTCAGAAGCCAAGAGATACAAGTGAGAGATGACCAACAGAATGAAGTAAGGTGTAATCTTTTATCTCGTATATAATCCAAAATATATGTGGCACAAAACTATCATATTTTATGCAAATAAAACTTGGTCCTTAACATATTTCCGATTCTATTATACAAAGATTGTCTTGAACGTTTTTATTCGTTAATGTCACTTGTATCTATTGGCTTTAAAGCCAACAATTTGACATAAAAATTGTAACTGGATTTGAACTGATACTTATGATTTGTAGTTGTGCAACAGTCCCAGCAAACATGTTTCTCATTCCTTCAATGCAACAAGTTATGCATATAATTTCGTAGTATTTTCTCACTGGAAAATAATTAAAGTATTTTGCTTTCTCTCGTGTTTTCTATAGAAATTAACTTATTCATTCCATATCGTTATGATCTTCATTGGTTGTTAGTTCACGTATCCGTAATGACGTAACAGCACGTAAGTTTAGGACAGATCTAGGTAGAGTCCTTCCGACATTAGGATCGATGTTGAAGTGGTTATATGATAAGAGCGTAGACACTCGTAGTCTTTTATCCGACACCAATTTTATTAGTAGGTCTTTTCGGAGTGGAGTTAGAATCTTCTTGGCATCTCTATCCACACCAAAAAGACCTAGTCATATAAGTCACTACAAGGAGGTGAACCACCGATAATTCATTACAAGTCCAATTTCCGGGCCTTTATGTTAGTAACTGTAAAGTTGTTTGTATGCCACATATTAAATGGTACTTTTGTAATAAAATTGGTGTCGGATAAAAGTCTACGAGTGTCTTTGCTCTTGTTATATAACCCCTACAACATCGATCCTAATGTCGGAAGGACTCTAACTAGATCTATGGTAAACATACGTGCTATGACGTCATTACGGATAAGTGATCTAACAACCAATAAGATCATAACGATATACTTAGTGGAAACATGATCTGTGTTTCAAGATTCATAAACTTAACGTATACCCGTGAACAATCTGGGACCATAGAACTGCACGCGCAAATGGCATTTCGTAGCAGTTTACGTAACACATGTTTAGTGTAAATACAACATCGAAATTTCGATTTGGAAGCTCCGACCGTGGGTAATTGGTTAAGAGTCAGCTTGTGGAGTGAACGGGCCCTGGATCAAATTTCGACGGGTGCGAGTATTTTTTTTCTTTCAAAATGTATTTCTATCTCTTCATTATTATTATTAATAATTGGGTTCTTGCATTTCTTGTAGGTTATCCTAGATTGGTGGCCATGGGTTACGGTAGGATAGGTAAGGTCAGGTTCGGTTATGTATCTTTTTACACTTTCGTTTCTTTCTTTCCCAAATATATTTCTTTCTGTTCGTGCGAACCTCACTTTACCTAACCTCCGCTAACCAACGGTCACTAACAATGTAAGAAAACAATGATTAATAATAAATGTGAACACATCGTGACACATTTTGACAAATGCATACTGGAGCACAGGGATAATTCTTGGAAGTTATTCACAAAAGCTGTGGCAAATGAAAAATTCTACGATTCCCCTAAGTTTGTAAAGTGTACTCGAATTCAAGGAAGTCAGATACGCAAAACGTACAGAAACCCATTGTTCGAATTGACAAGGGAATGAGGTTGAAATTACCCCTGGGAGTCTGCATGTGGGTACACGCATAATGCATAATATTCATTTTATCACGTTTTTATATCAAGAACATAACATTCCACCTATAAATATACCTTTAATCTCACCCTGTGGCAACCGTAAAGAGTTTCTCAAGGTTTTTCAATCAACAAACACCGGGATGATTCCATCAATTTAGGCTCTGCCCGCATTCTTCAAGTACCGAGAGTTCTTGGCTTAGTGGTATGCCTCGGTATGAATGTTTGTATGTGTGACTTCAACTTAATTCTAAGAATATTTGTCTCTACAGGTTAAAAGGTATATACAATTGAACAAGTAAAACCCGCCTAGGGTGAACAAAGTTCCAAAACATTCTAGAGAATTGGCTTAGCAATCCGAAAATCCTGGGATCGATTCCAGCAGCAGACCATTCTAACTGAGGTTTCAGAAGAGTTTTCCTCACCCTTACCAAGCAAAGGCTGTGATGGTGCCTATTTAGCGGTCTACTTTCCAACAGACCTATAGGCCATGCCTATAGGCCTTTAATAACTTTTAAAAACTCATTCCAGGATCCTTGTACCCCCGCTTAAATGACATAGTTCAATTCGAATATGCACACAAAACATAATTATACTATGGACGTGAATATATTAATGTAATATATTGGGTCTCAGGAATAGTAAGGTACCTCTTGCTCATTCTTAATTGTCAATTCCAAGTAGCAGAGCATTGGTGTAGCATTCGGGAGGTCGTTGGTCGATCCCAACGGCGGATAATCCTGGCTGAGTTTTTTTCCAGTGTTTTCCTCAATCACGTCAGGAAAATATCGGGATTCAACATAGGCCCTGGCTGACACCTTCCCGCATCCTTTCCCCTTCTCTATTCCAGCCTGAGCCCTAGATACATAACGGCCATAAATAAAATTCAAATCTATTGTCAAATCAAAATGCGTAATGTTAATTACAGGACATATAGAGTATATCAAATTTAAATATATCGTGGTAGAAGAAACTCACAAATAGAAGCAGAAATAGTATTTGCAAAATAGTTTGAAATAAAATTTAAGGATAAGAAAATTGTATTTACCACGTTTTTAACCCATAAACCCAATTTATTTTCTTTTTTGAAAAAAAAATGGTTCGTCAGGGTTTGAACTCGCGACCCTAGACGCGAGAGGCTAGCACAGTAATCACCAAACCAACAATACTTTTTTATTCTTATGATGAGAGCACAGTATAAATAAGAAACTTTCGACGTTCTCCGAGTCTCCGATATTTTCAAAAGTCAAAGCTTTGTAATAAATACTTAAAATAAAAAAGGAAGCAAATCCCTAAGTTTTAATTTAAAACTAAAACAAAAGCTAG
Organism: Lepisma saccharinum; assembly: GCA_022664845.1. NCBI lineage: Eukaryota > Metazoa > Arthropoda > Insecta > Zygentoma > Lepismatidae > Lepisma > Lepisma saccharinum. The sequence continues at coordinate 17,454 of JAGDQP010004445.1, forward strand.
CAGCTTCATCAACTAACTAACTACTTGGCTTGATCAGACGCACGGAATTTCATATCCAAGACAACTTTAAACGATCCAGATTCTGATTGGCTCCCGGCAGCCAATCCCATACAGTCTACACAAACTGAATTTTTAATTAAAAATATTCACTAATTCCCGCCCACACCCTGTTCCTACTACATGTATGCATGTACGAAGGTCGGTATACGACGTAACTCGCAGACAGCATCGAGTTTTAATGGCTGATTTAACAACATATTTGTAATGGTCCGTGTAGCTAAGTAGTCAGCGAGTGAGACACTCCTTCTCGAGATTCCTGGCTCTATTCCCTGCCTGGATTTCAAATTATTTTCTTCAAGTAATTAAGCACTGTAAGTGATGTTATCGATTGCTACTAAAAGAGATTTATCCCATAAAGGGAGTAAACCGGAAGACAGAGAGAGGGAGCAGGGGAAAAAGACGCAGAATGTGTATCCACAAGCGCTATAACTTCATTTATTTTCATGTACTACTTTCGTACCTCTTTACTTCCTTTCTTCTTTCTTTCTTTCGCTTCTTCCCCGTCTCCTTGATTTCTCTGTCGGTATTTCTCCCTCTCTCTCCGTCTTCCTCTCTCTCTCTCTCTCTCTCTCTCTCTCTCTCTCTGTGTGTGTGTTTGAAAAGACACGTTTTGTTCCATGGAAAATGACGATTCCTGCATGATGTCCATATTATTATTTTCCTTTACTTTGAATTAATTGCTATCTCCTAGAACTTAATGTGCATGCAATTTCTGTCCATCTATCTCTTGGTTTTCTATATGATGCTGAAGGACTCAACTTCCTTCCTCCAAATGGAGAAATATCCTGGCGTGTCATGTTTTGGCGCATATTTGTACTGTCACGTTAGTTGCCTAACTATTAGGTGTACAGTGAAACAATTCTCCTGGAGGAAAGAACTATTATTTCTTATAACTTCAACCTCCATTTAGTTTTCAAGTGACTGTACATGTGTTTATTAACATTTTGATACCTGTTTTCGCAAATGTGTAAGAAGTATGGGAAAGAAATGAGTTTTTTTTTAATTTTTAATAGCATGTGCTAGTGCAATGCTTATGTCTAAAGTTTTAAATCGTCATTCAATAGAATTATTTATTTTTAGCTATTCAAGAAATGTACCCTTGTACTCGCGAAATTTTACCTTCTACTCATGATGTTTTAACATTTTGCTTACGATATTTATTCACCATTTTTCACGAAATTCTACAGTCTCTACACATAAATAATAGTTAATATTCAAAATCAGTGAACATGTGCGCTCAAGATGTGCGTTCTAAGCCATCGCGCAAGCCGGTGGTGCTTTAATTGATGACTTAAATATGTATAAAGTCCAATTCTGCTATACTGATTCGTTATACTGAACTATTCCATGTATTAAGATATTGAATACCGTTCATTTTCGGTTATTAATAATATTCGTAAAATCATTTAGAATAAAATATATTTTCTAAGAATTCAATACTTAGGAGATTAGATTAGATATCTTGTGTGAATATACCTTAGGAGTGTTTGAAATATTGTGACAGTATAAAGGTCTGGACAGATTACATATTTATCCAGATATTAAAACATCTATGCGTTGTTGTGCTACATCATGAACCATTACTTGAATATATAGGTAAATGCGGATTGTACTTCATTAAATCACTATATAATAATCTGATTTTATAGTCATATTTTATAAGTATGCTTTTGATCATGCCAAATTTTGTAATTCTTTACTTGTTATTGTGTTATACTAAATATTGTATGCTTATTCATTTTGGGGTTCGTACAGGGAAAGTGTTCATAGGCATTCACACGAATTTGCTGGAACTAAACATTAAATTAATTGGTTCCTTATGCTGAAGCTATTGATGTAAACTTTAGCTGCTATACGATAAACCCGTACCACTTAACCATGACACAGGAGATAAGGTGCTGAATGTCAGGAAAAGTACTATTGTGTAAGATATGAGAAATTAGATAAAGATGTGATGGTATAAAGCGACCAATTAAGGAAGAAGTAAATATATTGAGAGGGAAATAGCAAGGACAAGATCGAAAATTGGGAAGTGGAGAATAACGTATATCCAATAGTCGTGATGATTGGGTAATGGTATTACCAAACGATTATGGTAAACATTTTAAATAGATCTAGTATAAAGCTGGGAAAGAACCAGAGTAATGCCTAGAGTATATACATTTGTAAGATCACTTGCTAATAATCTAAATACATATAAGATCCGGTTAAAATTCTTGATGTGAGGAAAAGTTATTTCGACAAACTTCTTAATGTACACAACAAAGAACAAGCAGAAGAATTTGAAGTCCATACTGCAGACAGAGCTGAAACTGGACAAGTTTGGACCATGTCTGAACTCTTAACCCGGTGACCAGATTTCGATCCAGTGAGACTGAAGGCGATTCAGTTTTAAAATTAGTTCCTTGCGTTTGAGGAGTTATTAACAGCTGTGCCGAGACCGGAAGTGTTACCCACATAGCACGACAAATACGTCGCCGAAAATTCTCGATCATTAGGTTCCAAGAACGGGTCAAGTTTGGGACTGGGGAATCAAATGTCTGTTTCAGGTGACCGCAAAACAGTGCATTCCCGAACCTAACGTGATCGAGGTCGAAATTTCCATGATGAAACTAAATAATTTAAAACCACAAGGAATAAACAATAGTTTGGCTGAAGTAATTACAAAGGAATGACACACCTCAATAATAATTCCGATTTACAAAAAAAGGCGAAAAATCGTACTGTACTAATTACCGCGGAATCATGTTACTTCGAACGTGTTCCTAAGTATGGTGTCCATTCCTGAAAACTCGCCTAAGCGTATACCTAGATGAAATAATCGGAGAGCAGTAATGTGGATATAGAAAAATTGATCCACGTTGGACCAGATTTTTGCCCTGAGACAAAACTTGGAAAAGAATTGGGAATACAATTAGACTGTTCAAAACCTCTTCATTGATTTTAGAAATCATATGATTCTATCAAAAGGAAAAGTTGTACATTATCTTGATACTTTTTGGAATTTCGCAAAAAATACTGGTTCAACTAGTGAGGATGTGTGTAAGCGACCCCTTAAGCAGAGTACGAATACGTAATATGATATAAGATTCAAGATTCGCAGCGGATTGAATCAATGTCATGATGCTTTATCACCAATACGAGGGCCACGCTGAAAGTTTTTGCAACATCGAAATGGTATCAGGTTTATGGGGTTTGCCTGCATTTGAAAGAGGATGATTTTCGACCGCGGGACCATTGCCGAAGGCTCGCCACTCCTATGTGTCTTTAAGCGAGAAAGCAAGAAAGAACCTGAAGTTACGTATGAGCCTTTGAATGTAATCGACCTTACACGCCCTGACTTTTGTCTGCTTACTATCATGCAATCCACTTACACGTAGAGAAAAAATGAATCAGTGTCCTCTTCCCATGCAAATACAATGATGTTTATTTTTGCTGCAGGGATGTAGATCATTATATTGTCGTTCAAATTTATCAATGTTCGTTAATGCTATACCACACATTGCTGCTATAATTTAATTTTCATATAGTGCATAATTCGATACACGTTCAGGATCTATATGAACATGATTTAACGCGGTCACGTACACCACAAGAATGACATTTAGTCTTTATTTGCAATAATGATCACTGCTTTCTTATCACGAACCCACATTCGTAATTCTCTGTAAGATGAAGCTGAGAATGGTTTCAGTTTGCTCGTTAACATTTTCAATGTACGTGAAGGATTATCACACAAAATCCAACCAGATTTTAGTGGCTCTTGCTTCTTGTTGTGAAAGTAAATTTTGAAAACACTTGTTTTATTTTTGCTGTAACCCATCACCTTTTAATATTGATTGATTGCCCGTTATGAATATACAATAATGTTCTTTCTTCACTAGTTGGATATTAAAGCAGTGATGATAGGACCATGCTCATTTTATAGCGTTAAGATCTTCCAATTTTTTTCTAATATTAGTATGCAGTCATTTTTAATAATATTCAAGACTGAAATGGCGTCACAAGGATATTCTTCATCAATATCTACAGGGATCGCATAATCTTACTATGATTTATTGAATGTACTATTTACAATGTTTTATTTTATTTTATTTTTGCTTTGATTCCTGATTGCTCATGACTTTAATATACCTATATAAATTAACTTTCTGATAAATTTACCACAAAAGTCGCAGCACTTTTGTTCATATTTTTAATTAACAAACTATAATATAAAATATGATATGAAACGACCATCATATATATATATATATATATATATATATATATATATATATAAAGGGTCATATAAAAAGTCTCCGCGGTTTTTTGGTACATTTTTGAACAAAAAAGTTCTTTATTGAAAATCAATTTTAATCAAGTACATATTGACCATTATTATCTATGACCTTTTGCCATTTTTCGGGCAACTTCATAATTCCATCGGTGTAGAACTTCTTTCGTTTTTCGTCGAAAAACTTGGACAAGTGATTTTCAGCGGCGCTTCGGTCGGCCAATTTTTTTACCATGAAGAGAGTTTTGCAGAGACCGAAACAAATGGTAGTCAGACGGTACAAGGTCCGGGCTATACGGTGGATGCATCAAAACTTCCCAACCAAGTTCCGTCAATTTGTTCCGAGTCATCAAAGATGTGTGTGGCCGCGCATTGTCATGATGGAACACCCTTTCTGTTGGCCAATTCTGGTCGCTTTTTCTAGATTGCTTCGTTCAAACGGTCGAGTTATGCACAGTACGTCCATTATGAGCTGCGGAACAAAAATTGCAATATAAATGGCAGAGGGCACATTGAATGGTGTGGCCCCTGGGACCCCATTGGCCTCCCTGACGGGGTCCCAGGGGCTAATTTCAAAATTAAAAAGGGCAAAATAGTTCGAGTGATACGTCTTGAAAAACGAAAATCCTTGGAGTAGGAAACTATTGGCGATATGGGCACCGTTTGCAAAATGGCCACCAAGACATTGGCCTCGTGTCAGAGAAAACGTGTAGTGCCCAGAGAATGAAAACAGTTAAAGATAAGTGAACAGAACAAAAATGCGATTAGGAAATCACAGAGGGTATTTATCAGTGAACGGTTCAAGAATGATGCAACAGAAGAAAAGATGATTAGAGGAAAAGTGTCAGAATACAAAGGGGGAAATCTAATACGTAGCACATTATCGCTCCAAACTAATCTCCCCCTCTCCCCCGCCGTAAGTGGGTGAACCGGAAAGAAACGGTGAAATTTCAAATCAGAAGCCTAGTTGTAATTGCAAATTGAGTTTACGCAACCAAATTTTCTGAAATATTGTTGTCTCTGGAATTAGAAAAGAGAAGGTTAAAGGTGTCTGAAATGGTAACTCCCATTTGTAATGATGTGAGTCAAAAATGAAGCAACGGCAACGCGAAAAAAGTTGTCGAACAATGCTGTTGCAGAACAATGCATTTGGACAAACGTTGGAAATTTTCAGCCGTCTGCACGATAGTAGTTTGATGCATTTTCTTCTGTGTCTTCTTGCATGCCATGGCCAGTGCGTTGTCTTTGTGAGTCTCCTCGCCTCTTACGTCCGGGTGCTTTTCCTTCTTAAGTGATCTAACCTCTCACGTCCGGGGTGCTTTTTCTTCGTGAGTCCCCTCGAATCTCACGTCCGGGGTGTTTTTACTTCGTGAGTCCCCTCGCCTCTCACGCCCGGGGTGCTTTTTCTTCGTGCGTCCACTAGACTCTCACGTCCGGGGTGCTTCTTCGTGAGTCTCCTTACCTCTCACCAACAAACTGGACAATAGTCAGAAAAAGAGTTTGTCACACAGTTACACTTGTAACCAATCTAAATGTGTATCGTTGCTTTAGGTAGATACTGTTCCGCTGACTATGTATCTCATTTAACTCACTGCACAGGCTTCGTCTGTAGACTGTCGGTTCCAAGCCTGGAAGAAAAATGTGATGTGCGCCTGTGTGGGATCATCAGTTTCTGCTGAACCAATGAGTGTGAGTCAACGCAAGTTCGTCTGCTCACTGACGGTGCTGTCCATGTGGATTCACGGACAACAAAGATCATAACATTAATTACTATGAACGTTTTTGTGCACACTGTATTAGTAATTTGTTATTTCATAATTCACACCACATTGTTTTATTTCTTTTCATTTTTAACAGTAAATATTTCAGATGGATAAACATTTGAGGCTTTCCCTGGGAGCTTCAGTTTTCGGGCGTAAAGTGCAGGAACTAGAATGTACGTGACTTGAATTTATTTTATGACGTGTAGTTATCTAATGCACAAATCGGTTTAGGGGCAAGGATATGGAGAGCCAACGGCCATGGCCTTACAGAATATACCATCCCGACATGCGCCGAGTGGGACAGAAAGACAAGGACAATTTCAGTCAGAATGGCCTGCCCGAGCAGGATTCATGCCCACGCGCAACCTATCAAATACCGCCTGCGATGCAAATTTAGGAGATAGACAATGCGATTAACTGAGCTGTTGTCCACAGTTACATTCCGATTAACTTTCAACGGTTATGTCAATTATGATCCTCAGTAACGAATCAGTACTTACAGATGCAGATGCCTCACACACATCCTGCATGCATTGAGTTCAAGTCTCAGAGGCGACGGCGGGGGGAAAATCCAATGTTTGCAACTTCCACAACCTGCATTATTCAACAGCTTGTTTCGGATACCAGTTACTTCTTTATCCCCATCAAATGATACTCTTCAGTACACTGGGTGTTACCATTCAAACCGACTTTCACCTTAATTTTATTTATTACAGCACCATCCACTTGTACCCAACAATGTTTCCGACATACCATACCTATTGCAAATAATAGTCGGGTTTTGATTTGAAATGTCACCGTTACTTACCGCTTCATCCACTTACGGCGGGGGGATGAGTTGGAGCGATAATGTACTACGTATTAGATTTCCTCCTTTGTATTCTGGCATTTTCCTCTAATCATCTTTTCTTCTGGTGCATCATTCTTGAAGCGTTCACTGATAAATACCCTCTGTGATTTCCTAATCGCATTTTTGTTCTGTTCATTTATCTTTAACTGTTTTCATTCTCTGGGCACTACACGTTTTCTCTGACACGAGGCCAATGTCTTGGTGGCCATTTTGCAAACGGTGCCCCATATCGCCAATAGTTTCCTACTGCAAGGATTTTCGTTTTTCAAGATGTATCACTGGACCTATGATGCTCTTTGTAAGTTTGAAATTAGCCTCTGGGACCCCGTCAGGGAGGCCAATGGGGTCCCAGGGACCACACCATTCAATGTGCTCTCTGCCATTTATATTGCAATTTTTATTCCGTTCATTTACTTTCCACGGTTTTCATCTTACAGGTACATGATGTTTCATTTGACATCAAGACATTCTGGCGGCCATCTTGAAAATGGTGCCTCATCTGCAAAATCTTTTTGTTCACTGTTACTTAGTTTTTCAAGACCTATCGAACGAGGTACTACTCCGTATAAAAAATATAAATAAGCGACAAGAAGAACATCCGCAAAAGTAGGAGTAGACTTGCAGTAGGAAATATATCTTTCAAACTGGTGTTCGATGCAATTGTTGTTTACCGTCAATACCGTAATTTTGAATTTCTAATACAACATACACGTGTATAGATTGGTAAACTACAAACAGCGGGTAAAAAAGTATTTGAACAAGTTCAACAAAGAGGAAGAAAAGACTTTATCGCTAGTAAAATACGGACAATTTCGAAATCTCCTGCCCTTTTATAATTTGGATGCCTTAGCTAGAATACTTTATAGAACTAACTAGCACTCGATACATGGGTAAGGTAACAGGCAACGAACGAGTGACGACTACGTAAATTCATCGCAGAAAAGGTATTTGGACAACCCCATACTACTCTCGAAAGAAATGATCTAGGTATCCTTCTGTGTACAAGAGCAGTCGACATAGAGTATTCAAGCAATCCATACCACGTCAGGCAATCCAAGGTTGTTGGAAAGCCATGCATTACCGTTGAATACATCATAAAAAAACACAGAACAGAGCATTTTTTGCGGAATAGAATCCGTTCTGGACAACCAAGAAAACTGAAGCCTGGAACATTATTTATTCTGTGAACAGATCTAAAAAAAAGTACTAAAGATTTAGCTACTTCACTCGCCTAGGATATGTAAGTTAATGTTACACCACAAACAATCCAAAATTCATTGAAAAAAAAATATGAATTTGATGTGTAACCAGTGTATGAATACTGACCACTCCATTAGTAATTACACAACAGCAAATCATAACAGGCCCTCCAACAATTTTACCAGTTCAAGCAATGTTCTGCTTTCTGAAAGCTTCATTTTTCCTTCGCCACATGTCCTGATATCCATCACTACACTCCAGATTTATCTTCGTCTCATCCTACAAAAAATAAATTTAAAAAATCCAAAATTCCAGGCACTCATATTGATATTTCTTGGAAAATTAGAACATCTTGTTTCTGCTTTATTCTGATGTGTATGTTATGTTTCTAGCTACACAGCTTCTGAATCTTATTTTCTATTCACATCTACACAACTGAAATCAGTGGCGCAACCATAGTGGGGCATTGCCCCCTCAACTGTGGTCAGACATTAATGTTGCGGGGGCAAGAGGGGAAAATATAGGCTACATGTTACTTCTGAGCCTCAACATTTAACGGTAAAACCGCTTTGAATTTTCGTTATACTTGTTTTCATTCATTGTAAACAATTGTTTTAGTAATTATATATAGGTGAAAGCGTTTCAAAAAATGTACTTTTTATTCAACCAATGTTTATTTCCGTCTCAATTTTTTCATAAGTCAAAAGTGCGGTTTCTTTGATTCCTCATAACATTGCTAAGCACAAAGAAGCCAATAGAAAAAAATAGTCTACAATTAAAAAAAAGAAAAAAAATATATAAATATATATATATATATATATATATATATATTTAAAATATTTTAGTTTTCTCACCAATACAGAGAAGAAAAAAGGAAATAGCTCAATCGTTCACATTTAGTCCACTAGAGTAAACTTATTTTGATCGTAGCGCAAAAACTTCTGCCAATCTGTCTGGAACAGTGGGTAGTAAGTAGTTAACTGGCTGGGAATATGTTTTCCTGATTCAATTTTCAACATTTTTTATTTTGATTTGAGTAAGTTTTGTTTAGACGGTGATGAAGCGACAGCAAACATTGTTTGAGTTATTAACATTTAAAAGAAAGATATATGAAGAAAGAACATATTTGCAAACCCAAACGATGGAAGCAATACTCGCTAAGTTTATATAGCTACTAATCAAATGTGTATCTAGTCCAGTGGATACTATCTATGGACGACCGCAATGTTAAAGAGGGAAGGGGCCTTGCCCCACCTGGATTTTTGACATTGTAAAATTGTATGGGCTGTTACTGGGGACGGCGCCAGGGGAGAACGTGTCCCCTAAATTCCTTCGGTCCCCTTCTTGTGTCCCTCAGAAATTGTAGATGACATGTAATATTTTGTGTTATTATTATACAGTTTGTATTATGTTTGAATTGCCCCCCAACCCAATCTTATACCACACCTGTGCCCCATCCCCAACTGTGGAAAGTTAGCGCCGTTCCTGCTCACATAAGTGCTTTTGTGTTACACAACATTTCAATGCAGCTCTTTTTTCATGCAGTTGTCGATACTTTTGTTTTCCAATTATAATCCTTTATTTTTTTATAAGGATTACAAAAAATATTAGTTTGTGCATCTCTTGTCCCCTCTCCTGTAAAAAAAAAATCCTGTAGTCGTGCAATGTGGCGTGGTGAAAAGTCCCCCCCCCCCTCGCAAAAGGGGGAAACATCGTCCATGCAGAAACTCCAACAGATTCGCAGTAACGAAGGGGAGACGCAGGGGTACCTTTTGAAGAAGGTGGGTAGTAGGATACTGTACCTTGTATCAAATAATAGTTGACCCATATCCTACAAACACCCACAACTCAATTTGACCCACCACCTTAGATCTTTCTTAAACCACGACCTACCATAATTCAATCTTCAACCACCATACTTAATTGGTTGTGACCCACGCTATCTACTATCACCAATTGGACCCTCAACCCACTGAAAGTGTCTTTCGGCCCTTAACAAGTGTGTCCTCGCAGTCCCATGTTCTTTCCATACGCAGACCATAGAGTCTAGCTTAAAACTTCAGTTAGGAAAATTTATTCTACCCACGTCTCCTGACCCACTCCATCTCTGGTCACGGCAGGTAGTGTATCAACCTGGATACATTTTCTTAAGTGAAGTTCTAAGCTAGAACCTGTTGTTTCTGGATGGATAAGAAAATTGGATATCTGAGCCTTGAGGTCATTTGTCATGGGCCAAAACAGGCTTCCAGTGGGTTGAGGGCCGAATTAGTTATGGTGGGTAGTAGACTCACAGTTAATGATGCTTGAAGATTGAATTCACATAGGTCATGAGTTAAGAAAGCCCTAGCAGGAAGTGAGTCACGGCGGGTAGTGTGTCACTTATTCTTTGACTCACGCCATCAATGGTATCATGAGCGGCGTTAAAGGGGGAAAGGGAACAATTTTCCTCCATATGTTTTTCTTTGGAAATATGAAATTCTTAGAGTGTGTTAGTAGTTCATTGATGTCTATAACCTCTAATTTGATCATTCGCCGCCACTGCCTTGTAACCCCTCCTAAAATACTACTTTCTACTCTTATTCTGATGCATCGTTATTTCTACGCTTAAATAAATTCCTTTATAACAGAAGCAGCTTCAAATTTCTCCATTTCTTAAAAACAATTTCAAGAGTCTTAGACGACTATTTATTTATTTCTTCGCTCGCCGTAATAACAGTTTATTTTGGTTCACCGATACAGCATTTTTAAGCAAACGCAATTCATAATGAAAACACAGGGTACAAACAGGGCACTTTTTTTTAGGTAAATGCGAAAACAATTTTTTTTAAAGAGATCTCGCCAAATACTAGTTACAGAACTGTTAATACAACTTTAGATTTACACCACTAGAGGATGGAATTGTTTCGTGCAAAAGTTAGTTGGAACAATAGCGCAGATGCGGTACCAAGGTGGATCACTCCCTCTTCCAACAGAATGTGGATTTTTTTGTATATATTTCAAAAGTAAAATGAAATTCATCCCAGTGTTTTAAAGTAAATTAAATAAATAATAAATAAATAAGTAAATACAAATTTCTTGGTGTTTTTAACATTGTGCCCCCTTCCTCACGTAAACATACGCGCAAATGTTGAGCCTGGATTTTTTCCTGCAATAGCGAATAGTGTATTCTCATCTATTTTTCCAGAAATCGTATATTGTTTAAATTTGTTTGCTTTTGTGCGCTGTGTATGAGAAAATTTTGACGAATAATGAAGCAACAATAAACTCTATTCGAAGTGTTAGAACATAAGGTAAGCGAAAACAGGACGAAGATTCCAATCGAGTTTGTGACTAACAAATTGTCCAAGAAAACTAACAAGTCAACTAGGTCAATGGATTAGAAATAGATCAATTCATATGTTTTGTAATATGTCCAGTGGCATCGAGTGGGTGCTGCACTGTAAAAAATCAGTGGCAAACACATTGCCACCGAATGTTGTAAATTTTCCTACGAAATTTTTTACAGTGTAGAACTTGGGAGATGGCTAGAGGGGCAAAATTTTACGATTATAGATTGAGTATTAAGAGTAAAGTATATGGTGCGACGGTGAAAACTGGGAGGCAACAGCCCTCCACCCCCACCCCTTAATCATCATCCACTTCCTGGCACGAAGCTCCGACGAGCTGAAGTCAAACAGCTGGCACACAGTGGTCCAGTACCCTTCGAAAACACTACAACATTTTATTTTTTTTTAAGTTAAGAAAATGTTATATTTTGTTTACATGTTGAAATTCGGTAACTATTTGAATCTATCGATGATAAACTCATATATATTCGTTAGAGTAAAAAAAACATTTCCATTTGCAATAACTTACTCATATCTAACGATAATGCTTAATTGCGTAAAGTCAATTTCATAGATAAAATGGCACATATGCCCTTTAGCCAAATCCTTGATTTGCATATATATATATATATATATATATATATATATATATATATATATATCTATCAATGACACCGATATCTGCCCCCCCAAACGAAAATTTGTGGTTGAGCCACTGTCTAACATTAACTTGCATATCCTAGGCAAGTGAAGTAGCCACATTTTTAGCATTAACTTTTTGAATTTTGTTCACAGAATGAAGAATGTAGGTTTCATTCGGGGCAGTTAGTTTCCTTAGTCGACGAGAACAGACTCCCAATAATTGTTCTTTCTTATGTTTATTTATTATGTATACAACGGTAGAGCATAGCTTTCCAACAAGCTTGGCCATGTTTTAGTACTTTTTACCTTCAGCACGTTCTTTGTAATTAAAGTGAGTAGTTCCAATGTTGTTGAACTCACTTTGGTCCCCATGCTCCTTCTTTATGCCTGACACGGTGTGGATTGCTTTATTACACCACGCAGAGTGCTTTTGTAAACACTAGGATACCTAAAACATTTCTTTCGAGAGTAATATGTGTTTGTCCAAATACTGTTTTCTGCGATGAATTTACGTAGTTGTCACTCTTTCGTTGCCTGTTACCTTACAAGTGTATCGAGTTCTATTTATTTCTATAGCATTCTATCTATGGTATCCAAATTATCGTAAAGGGGCAAGATAGTTCGAAATGGGTCACGCTTTGCGTTTGATAGAGTCTGTTTTTCCTCTTTGTTGAAATTGTGCAAATATTTTTTTCTCACTGTAGTTGAGACAGAAGCTTCTTGAACCATGACTGTCGAGATCGAGAACCGAGAATTAAAATAAGAAAAACAATATTGTCCAATAAAGCAGTAGCGCGGAGGAAGGGTGAGCCGAACAGAAAGAGAACCACATTTGGCAAAGCTGAGTAAGTCATCTGCATAGACTAACATTAGTTTTTGTTATTTTCTCAGTTTACTATCTAGTAGCAGCAGAAACTTTTTTTCTTATTAGTTAGAACATAATATGCTTTAGTGAATTTTTTTAACGTTATACAAACATAGATAAATTCTGTAATAGCTGGGCCTGGGGAAGACTTTATAATGACTATATGTATACTATTATATGTGCTTTTTTTATGAATATGCAATATTTGGCAAAATATGAATTGAATTTTTATTAAGATCATCATATGTGCCTCCTTAGACCCTTATCTTGCACCGAAACACATATATGATTCCCCCCCCCCCCTTCAAGGTTACACAGAAATTGGCTCCCTTGCCTATTACAATACTTTTTGGAAAGCGCGGTGATTCTCTGGAGACTCCTAGTGTACTAAAATTATTTCAATTTTATTTTATGTTTAACAATGCCAGAAAACGTATCTAAACATCAAAATTAATGTATAGCAATAACCAAGTAATTAACCTTCAGGTTGGAAATAATAACAACAAACTGAAAGGAAAGAAAATTGATAAAACTAAAAAATCTATAAAATGATTTGCTTTCTTCGTAAACAATCAAGTGATTTCAACAGTGAATAAAAATGAATAAAATTCGACATTGATCGAACTTTTGAATTGGCTATGAACTATCCGCCCTGAAAATTAGAATTCTGTAGTCCTGAATTTGTAGAAACAGCATTGAAATATCGTGCAACGAAAAAATACATTAGACATGTACGGAGATAGTGCTGTCATCCTTTGTTGGAGATTGTTGCTTTACATTGACTTTAAGTTCCGGTATGATTTTTCGCACGACTGGTCGCACAACTAGTTGCATACTCTAATAAGGACCTTAGACCAATAATGTTATTTCATTAAAATATAGATATTCGCGTAATTCGCGCATGCGAATTTTGCCTATACCTTAATATTGCACACTAAGAAATCCTTTCCGACTGTTTCTTCTCCAGACGCTGACTCTTCCGTTGCTCCACAGTTGCAGTGGAAGATGTACCTGGATCATTTGCCTTTGGCACTTCTGCGTGGGCAGATGAAGACGGACCCACCTTTTTTCTGAAATGATGAAAACAAAACACAATATTCATTAGGTATCTAAATGTGGAAATTCGAAAAATTGTAAATTAGATCAGTGGTTCCCAAACTTTCCAGTCCGCGAACTCCTTGCAAAAATATATTTTACTTACCCTTCTGATAAGAAACACTCGCCAGGTGTCGGAGACCAATATTCATGAAAATTCGTGTGTATGTACAGAGCCTAGGTAAACTTTTACAGCCAAAATTATAGGTGATTCCGTCAACAAATAATGACAGTGGCACCAGAGAAAGATGGATCGTAGAGACGAAGTAAATCTAATATGGAGTACGGAAAAAAGTTTTATCTTTTATAAATTGTTACATATATTGGAAGGAAATGGCTATTAATGGCTACGGAACAGCAAACAATAAATGCTGGAGGGTATGATGACAATGTCCGCCATTCTGAAAGTGTCCATCTTGACAGTGCTTCAAAATTTTTAAATAGTAAGTGGATCATATGAAATATCAATCTGCTATGGAATGTACCAAGAAACCCAACGACGAAGTCAATTTTGGCATAATTTCAATCCTGTATGACAAAATAACACCTGTAATTGACCTAGAGAAGGTCACTTTCACCTATTATTACGGCTTGTTGAAATTGTGAATTCATGTTCCATTAGTGGATTTAAAACTTTGTAGTGTACTTCATGTTATGGTCATAAAGATCATATTTTCGAACATGACGGTACCTCTTATGTAAACTTTTGGTTTTCATTCCTTCAATAAAATGTTTTTTCATCATTCGGCTTACACATTCTGCAAGTATATTTCATGTGTCAATTTCACGTACACGATTAGAGTTATGCAATAATTGACTTCGTTATTGAGTTTCTTGGAACATTCCAGCACAGGCTGATATATCAGCATGACACACTTAGTATTTAAAAATTTTGAAACATAGTTCAGATGGCCGCTTTCAAGAAGGCGGCCATTGTCGTCATAGCATTTCCTGTTCAGTATCCATTATTGGTCATTTGCCTCTGATATGGTATGTAACAGTTTATATAAGAAAAGGTGTTTTCCATACTCTGTATTGGACTTACTTGCTATCTACTTTCAATCTTTCTCGGGTTCCCCTGTCGTTATTTGTTGCTGTGAAGGTTTACCTGGAGACTCTACTTACATACCAATTTTCATCAAACTCGAGCTAACACCTGGCGAGTGTTCCTTTGAATTTTGAAATAAAATAAAGAGTAAATATATTACAAAATCGGCAAATTTGTATCAATTATATTTAACATAATTTAATGCGAACACTTGTTCTCGTGCAATGTTGAGTTTATTGTCGTATAATTTAAATATTATGTCGTTCTAAGTGGTTGTGGTTCGGGGTGTCTAATTGTCTAATCTCCCCAACTACCACTAACGCCATACCCTTGTCGAAAGAGATTGGAGAGATAAATATAGACTTAAAACAACGGAAATCATGTTCTGACAGCATCCGGATGTCATCACTAGGGAAAAAGGCGTTAAGCAAGTGCTCCGGAAGATATAATACGGAATATGAAATTGTGAGAAATGAACAGGAAAAACATAAAAGCAAAAAGAATGAGGTGGAAGCGTCCAATAAGAGAAAACAGAAAAAAGGAAGGTACATCAAGCGAACAGGAGTCAGAGGACGAAGACAGGAGTCAGATGACAGAAATAGAAAAAGTACTTTTTTAGACAAGTACAGGAAGAACCTTTTCTTTATAGAAAATGCTTAAGGATATCGAAGGTGGGAAGGAAGTAAATTGAAAAGTTAAAAGGAACATTGGGTTAACCAGAGGGCTTTTCTGGAAGAATAGCATGACGTTGAGGGTTACATGGTAGAAAATCTGCAAAAAACGTGATCGAAAAACAAAGAAATAAATGAAAAATGTAGAGGAAAGCCTGACTAAGAGAATCGCAGAGCTAGAGGACAGATTCAAAATAAAGATGACAGTGGAAGAGGAAAACAAAAAAACAAATTGGAGATGCAAAAACTGAGATCCAAAGTTAAGGATATGTCATCTCTTAATAGAAATGTAAACAATAGGTATGGAAATATGAATAGGAAAATTGAGCAGATAAGGGGAAATATTGAAACATACTGAAATTGAGAAAACTGAAAGGGAAAGAGAAGAAGTGAGGGAACAAGTTGCAGCAGCAAACGAGAAAATAAGATGCTTGGAGGAAGGTAAATGAAAACGGGGAGTAGCCAAAGGGAAACACCGGTTGTTCCCAGTTTTGCGCAAATACTAAAGGAGGAAAAAAGCAAGCCAGAGAAGGCAAGGAAGATTCAGCAGATAGCAGAAAACAAAAACGAGTTCTTATGATCTACCCGTTGTAGCAGAACTTAGACAAGACTTAACAGCAAAATGGACCCAATCAAGGAGAAACTTAATGTCGGATCACTAACAGCAATAAAATCGCTCTGTTACTGCAGACTGATAAAGCAGAAGAAATGAAAAAGGTAACAAATAACTACAAGGTATAAGAATTTAAACATGGAGAGGTAAAGAAGGCAAAACCAATGATGATAATATATGGCGTAGATAAGAAATTTAAGGACGATGAATTTATCGGATGCCTTCTTGTAGGCAAATATGGAAGAAAAGGTGGTGGAAAAACATAAGAAGAAATCCTTAAGAAAGCCAAACTTACCAGCTGGGAAAAATGTCTAGTAAATAATATGCAAAGGGATCTATGAGGAACTCCATACAAACTCGTAAGCTAGAAAATTAAATCAGCAACAGCACTGACATTAGAAAGAACGCGTGGAACGAAAATCGAAAATTGGTTAGAACGAAACGAAGAATTAAAGACAAAGCTGCTACCAGACGACTATGCAAACACAGACACGGTATAGAATAGACGTACGAGAGAAGAGGCAAACATTCCACCAAGAAACATAAATCAAACAACAGTAACAAACGAATATATAGAAACCGCTAACAAAATACTCAAAACAAAAGACCCATGACCAGATTGCATAATTACTGAAATCTATAAAAATCTTAAATATATTTAAATATCATATCTGTCACGACTGTTCTCAGTATGCTTACGATAACGAAAATTGTCAGAGTGGCTGAAAACAGTAGAACTCATTATCCAACTCTCATACAAAGACTTTTCGTCCAATTTGCTTGCTGAATACTATAGACAAAATCTTCGAAAAGATCGTAACGAAAAATGTAAATATATGTAGACAAAATTTGAAACAATGTCTGCTTCAGTAGGGACTCCGAAAGTGAAGATCAACAGAGAATGTCGTAAATAGGTTATGCAAGCTAGCCAAATGGGAAGAGACGCGCGACAGAAACTATACAATGATAATTTTCATAGACATATCTGGTGCATTCAACAACTTGTGGCAGCCGGCCTTGTTCGTCGAGTTAAGGAAGATGAATATGCCGGAGGACGTATGGTACGTGCTGCTAAATTATTACAAGAACAGGCAAATCATGATGTGTGCCTCGGAAGTAAACTTCGAAAAAGTACTAAGCAAGGGAAATCCACCGCGAATGATCAGCGAACCAGTTTTCTGGGATATCGTAAGTAACGCATGTGTTAAAATGATAAATTGGATGAAGGAAACTGTAGGAAGTAATGGCTTTAGCAGATAGTGTTGCAAAGCATAAATCAGCTTGAAGTATACACAAAGAAAATTTAAAATATATGGTTAGGAAAAACAAATTAAATAGAGATCCAATAATAAAATATAATGAGAACAAAATTGAAAGAATATAAAATATTTGGGAATAGTCGTGGATGAATATTTATACGAATGAACATATAAAATTTAAAATGCAAAACGTTAATAAAGTTTCAAATAAAACGTTAACATTAGCAACAACAAACTATAAACTACCGCTTAGGACTGTAAGGACATATTAAAAAGTTATAATAAACTCGATTTTTATATGCGGGGCAAGTGTCTGAACGCACAGATCGACACAAAATAAAATATTAGCAAACAACATCGACAGTACACAGAGGAAAGGTTTTGTTAAAACTGAGTAGTGCGTGCCACAAGGCACCGGAGAAATCCTTTCAAATCGCACTTAACATCATACCCACAAGTTTTGAGGCCAGGGAGCCTCATACTGGTTAAAGAGAGATGTAACCCGAGCAACAGATATGTATGTATTGACAACACCACAGGCAATGGCCTAATTATAGTGTTGAGCTTTACCTAGTAGTTGTCCAGAGTTTATTGACAATTGCATCTCTAAATTCTTTAGGCGACATAAAGCATACGTCCAGATCATTGTGAACTGTACAGAATTTGTTATATATAGTACAAATTCTCCAGATTGGTGACCTCATCAAGATATTGGTTCTTGCCTTTTTACAGTGGAAGAGACCAGTATTACTAACGCAAGTTTTAGGTGATGGGACATGACACTGTAATGTTGAAACTAAATCCATACAATCTAACTTGTTTTGAACATTTTTGAAGAAATAACAGATCAGCAATATTGCGCCTTTGATCTAAGCTCTGAATATTAAAGTTCTGAATGACTGCATTGCAGCTATCATAAGCAGGATAGATTCTACTTTCTTTAAAAGTCAGGAATTAAGAAATTTTGATTGGATTTTCTCTAGTTGTTGGCAATGATTCAATTGACATGGATTCCAAATAGAAGAAGCATATTCTACCTTGGAGCGAACATAAGCATAGTAATTTTTTTCCAATGTTGATCTATTGTTGAAATCTCTTTCCTTCCTAATTACGAATCCTAGTAACTTCAAGGCCTCATTTGTTATATTTGTAAAGTGTATAACAAAAGTCAATTTCGAGTCAAAACTGACACCAAGATAATTAACTACAGTAGGTGTGCTTAGTACAATTTTATCAATGGAATAATCAAATTGATGAGTGGTTTTATTTCTATTAAATGATAATACTTTATATTTACTTATGTTGACTCCAAATTGATTAATAGCACACCCGTTTCCAATATTATCTAAGCTTTGCTGAAGCCTTATGAAGGCTCCGATAGAATTTACTTTTGTATATATTTATATACAAAAGTAACCCCACATAGTGCACAAGGGTACTATGACTATTTAACAGAGATTTAAAAGGGTTACGGTCAAGCTTCTGTTTAACATAGCAGAGATTAACTTAACATAGTACACGCTAGCAGAGATACATATCCTCTAGGCTAGCTAACCTTACCAAAATAGTATGGACAAACTACAGTTATTTTCGCCCTCACATGTTTAAGGTAGAATAGATCTAATCTAGCATAGATTCCATAAAAGGGTACTAAGTTCTTTTTCACCCACTACTTAATATCATATATTTCACATAATTTAACCCCATATAGTACGAACCCTTTCCATTCAGTATTTCTCACAGCTGAAATTACACAGATTACGTTATTTAACCCCACATAGAACACAAGGCTACGAGCCCTAGCAGATATCTAACCTAGCATACATTCCATAAAAGGCTACGGAGCTCTATTTAACATACCAGAGATTTCATAAAAGAGTACGGAGCCCTTTTTCAACCACAACAGAGGCTACGGTCCAGCCTATTTAACATAGCATAGATTAACCTAACATAGTACACGATAGCAGAGGTTACATGTCCTCTATGCTAACTAACCTAACCCAAATAACATGGACGAACTATAGCTATTTTCGCCCACACCTGTTTAAGATAGCACAGATCTAACCTAACATAGATTCCATAAAAGGGGTACGACGCTCTTTTTCAACCACTACTTAACACAGCATAGATTACGCGTAACTTAATCCAACGTAGAACGAACCCTTTCTATTCCCTACTGATCATAGCAGAAATTGCACATATCACGCTATTTAACCCCACATAGTACATAAGGCTACGAACCCTAGTAGAGATCTAACCTAGCATAGATACAATAAGAGGGTACGAAGCTCTACTTAACATAGCAGAGATTACACAGGATTTAGCCTAACATAGTACACAAGGGTACGAACCCTTATTTAACATAGCAGAGATTTAACGTAACATAGTATACCAACACGCGATATCAGAGATTACGATGCTCTTTTTCAACCACTACATAACATAGCACAAATCACCATAGCAGATATTAGATGTCCTCTAGGCTAGAGATTACACAGATACACAGGAATATATGCTATTTAACCTAGCAAACATTCCAACATAGCACAAATTACAGAGGCTATGGTCCAGGCACACAGGATTTAACCTAGCAGAGATTAAGGTCCACACCTATTTAACATAGCAGAGATTCCATGTCCTCCAGGCTAGCCCCAAAGAACATGTTCGAAGCTCTACACAGCACATTACAGAGGCTATGACCTAGAGATTACAACTACAGCTACGAACACATGAATTAACCTAACAGCCATTCCATGTCAACATGGTCAACGCTCTACACAGCCAATTGCAGAGTTACATGTCCTCTAGGCTAGAGGCAAGGTCAGATTGCTAAGGTTAAATATTTAACCGTGTATATCTCATAAACGGTGAGACGTATTTAGACTCTGTTTTCACATTTGGTATGAGAGCATTTAATACTATATGCGAGTAAAGTAGTGGCCTCGAGGTCAAAAGTCAAACATTTAACAGTATATACAGATGCTTATCAGAATAATGGAAACACCTGTAGTTGGGAACACGTCAGATGTATGGGTTGGCAGTGGTGTCGTGGCGACCGCAGCGCCGGACTGCTGGTGGTGGTGTGTTAGGTCGGTCTCCATACTACGTCAGGCGTCGTGGAACAGGAGTGTGCAGTGGCTGCAGCAGACGGAGGTAGTGTAAAATGGGAGACCTCTCAGAGTTTCAAAGAGGGCAAATTGTTGGTGCGCGGTTATGTGGAGTGAGTGTGACGGCAGTGGCTAGTGTGTTAGGTGTGTCGCCAGGGACAGTGTCGAAGGTGATGACGGCCTACACAACACACGGGAAAACCACATCGGGGAAGCGGAACAGTGGGCGGAAGAAAAGCATCAGTGACAGGGCACGCCGGGTATTAAAGCGCATTGTCACGCGGAACCGTCGTGCCACTGCGGCGCAAGTGACGGAGGAACTCAATCAGCACCTCCCCCAACCTGTTTCGACAATCACAGTCCGCCGCGAATTACATGACATGAACTTACGGGGTCGTGTTGCACGGGCCAAACCTCTCATCAGGGACCAGAACGCTTTAGCACGCCGCAAATGGTGCCGCGACCATGCAACTTGGACCGTTGACCACTGGAAACGTGTGGTATGGTCGGATGAGTCACCATTCACCCTATTCCAAACCACGGGCCGTGTTTATGTGTGGAGAACGCCCAAAGAAGCGTATGATCTGCAGTGTCTCCGCCCAACTGTGAAACACGGCACGGTTTTCATTGGGTCCTGTGGTCACACTTCGCGGACGCATCACTGCCAACGATTATGTCGCAATTTTAGGAGACCACTTGCATCCTATGGTCCGGATGTTGTTCCCGGACAATGACGCCATATTCCAGGATGATAATGCACCCATTCACACAGCTGGAGTTGTTGCAGCGTGGTTTGAGGAACATCGGGATGAAGATTAACACCTCCCCTGGCCCGCCCAATCCCCAGATCTCAACATAATTGAACATCTGTGGTCCATCTTGGAAACACGACTCCGGCGACGATTTCCACCTCCATCCTCTCTCACAGAACTGGCCGATGCCCTGCACGAGGAATGGTGTAATATTCCACTTGCTACCATTCACGACCTCTATGCCTCCATCCCACGTCGCATCAAGGCTGTTCTGAAGGCGAAAGGTGGCCCGACACCATATTAATCTGGTAAGTTGCACTTTCGTTCAGGTGTTTCCATTATTCTGATAAGCATCTGCACCTCGTAAGCGGTAAGACATATTGAGATTTTCTTTTCACATTTGGTATGAGTTGATAGAATACTATATGCGCAAAAGTGGGGACCTCGAGGTCAAAGGTCAAATATTTAACAGAGTATATCTCGTAAACAGCGATACGTATTGAGATTTTGTTTTCGCATTTGGTATGAGGGTATTGGATAATATATGCCAAAAGTGGTGACCTCGAACTAAATGTCAAATTTGAAATTTGTTTGCTAACTTCGGCCCTCGCGATCGTAAAATTATGTAACTTATAATGCAACTTATCTTAGTCATGGGAATGTAAAATATGAAAACTACATGTTTCTACCTGTGTTCGTTTACCACCCCAGATATGATGGTTGGAATTATTCGAATTTTGCACTTAGGCGCCAGTACTATGAAAACATTATATTATGTTATTTTTTCATGACAACGCAGATTTCGAAAACAACTTCTTTCTACCTATTATTGCATCTAAAATATGGTGGTTCGAATTTTTTCGATTTTGACATTTTGGACTCAGAATTGACAACAAGCGCAGATTATATGTTATTCGATTCTGTGTTGCTGAATATGAAATTTCCTTCTCTCTACCACCTACCTTTTCCAAGATATAGCAGTGAAAGTTTCTTCTCTCTACCTATTGTTACTTCTCAGAACTATGAAACTGCAAAATTGCGTGATTATATAGGTCAAATAACCAAGATCGCGTTTGTTGTTGTATGGTCTCGGTGCTTACACTCGAAAAAGAATAAAAGCAGTGTGCATATTGTGTGCCTATAAAGTTTGAGAAATTCAAAACTTAGGTCGCGTTTAATGCTGTATGTCCTGTGTGGATTGCATTCGGTAAAGAATAAAGACAAAGCTGCTATTACCTCTTTTAGTCTCAGAATTGAGAAACTAGCAGATTATATGTTATTCAGCTCGGTAATGCCGAATGTGCCGAATGTGAATTTTAGGTTACTTTCGTCTCAACTTCCGGCTCAGTTACCTGCTATCTGTTATCTTGCCACAACGATAATATAAATTGATCTACTTACAATATCGTTCCTCCATACAAGTGTCGAAAAGGATTTCTTATCATTGCAGCAGACCAGCGTGATCTGGGACTTCTCGAACACAGTCTTACCGTTATTTCCGTTCCGTACACCAGAATGAACAAATGGATAGTCTTTTTCACGGTTTATATCGCATAAATTCTTTATCACTCAGCGATATTTCACTCATTTCGTGTTAATTTCAGGTGTCTTTCCGGACAATGCACACGACCATAAGATTATCCCAGTCCATTCTAAAAACATCAGGTTGTCACTTCCGCTTGGACACAAAGAACTTGTGACGTCATAACCGAAACTAATAAATGGTTGCCTCATCCCCTATCCATTATGAACTCACCAGTCGTCACCACAGAGAGTGATTGACTTACTTACTCAACGTAGTCTGTGTCTCTTCCTCACCACGGGGAGTGAGTTAACACAGGGATGTAATGTAAAGGACGTACCTGGTAACAACCATGAGTTGATTTCAAATGCTCCATGGAAAGTCTCACGTAATATCTTGGAGAAACCCCCCAAATGGACGTCCCGTGTGGTTTCTGTTCCAGTCTGTTTGTCATTCATAAGCTATCCACTCATTGAGTTGACCAATATCCCCAATGTCCGCATCTACTACTTATTTCATCCTTCTCTGTTTCTTTATCTTCAGCCAATATTTAACCCCTTTTCCAACTATTTGCATATCTAAGGGGTCGATCCCAAAGCAACCAAAAATAATAGCCCTTTTTTTTCTGAATACGCCCGCGAGACGAATCATTGGCTTTCTCTGGACTCCATTAACCTTCCGAAAACGTCTTGTCCTCCAACAGCCTAGCACACCATGAACTTGCTGCATAATCCCCCATTGTCACAAGTATCACATTATGGTATATTATTACCATTTGGAAATGAAGCCTAAACGGTGTTTTTGGGATCAATACCATTATGTTCGTGAATTTCAGTGTTTTGTTCACCACTTTGGTGTGTTCTTCTACATCAAAGTAATTCACTGCATTCGCCCTTTTTATTCTGTTAAATCATTCGATTTTCTTCAATTTCATTTCAACAACATATACCGACTTTACATTGAGATAATGTCTAACTTATTATCGCTGCACCCCTTGTATAATTCCTGAAGTTCAACGTTCATCTTCTGTTCAATGCCAATTTTCGTATTACCTATTATTAGCATTACAAAGTTTTCTACATATGCTATTAATCCATCTGTCTCTTCTAAGACATCAAGCATTCTCAAGCAGAGATAAAAAAATATGTTCCAGAGGAATGGTCCTCAGGCAAAGCCCTGTGGAAGGATCTTGGTTGTTATCTTTTCGAAATCCTTTTCTGGTACACTATAATTTACAACTATTCCCAAGGTAGCCAGGAGATACCGAGGAATTCAAATTTCGTTGAGTCTGACCAAGAGGGCTGACAACTACACATTTTCAAAAGCGCTCGCTATATACGAACACCCCTGTCACATACTTATTGTTGACTTCGAATTACTTAGTTCGTTGTACCAGACGACCGACAGCATCTTCTGTTGAGATGCCTTCCTTGAAGCTATGCAATGAATTAACATCGACCTGCTCACATTCCAATAATCTATTTGTAACCACTATTTCAAACACTTTGCCTATTATGTTTAACAGACAAATTATTGTTTGATATTTAGGTATCGATCTTTACTTATCTGCCCTCTTTAACAAGATTATCAAATAGGAAAACTTCCATATGTTCGGAAAAGTACACTCTTTGAAATAATTGTCCTAAAACCTTGCCAGGTATGGGATGAATATGTCCTTCAATTCTTTGAGAATTCAGATCCTGATTCCGTTCGGTACAGACACTTTTCCACATTTCAGTCTATTAATTTTGTCTTCCATTTCTTTGCTTGTCATTTGCACTGATTCGATATCTTCTGCCTCCACCCAGCAGGTTAAGATCTCCTAAGCGCGTCTTCTCACGAGTTTGTGAAAATCAAAATCGTTTTCTACTTCGTCATCAGGGAGCACTCATCAAGAGTTCAATTGTTTCTTTCCAGTTCATCGTCAATAGTCCGTTCTATTTCTTTATTGTATAGAATACTGATGCAGTTTTAAGCTTCTCATTGATTATTTTATAAATCATTTGTATATTTTAGAAGTCATAGATATTTTCCCCATATATCCAACAGTCTTGCTATGAATCCAAAACTTTTGCTTTCAGCCA
This sequence comes from Lepisma saccharinum, assembly GCA_022664845.1. Lineage (NCBI taxonomy): Eukaryota > Metazoa > Arthropoda > Insecta > Zygentoma > Lepismatidae > Lepisma > Lepisma saccharinum. Next base: position 42,587 of record JAGDQP010004445.1, read on the forward strand.
TCATTTTAGTCTTAAAAGCACCTTTCATTTCTTTATATTTTTGGAGTCTCTTAGCTCTTAGTTCCGGATGTAATGCTTGTTGATATTTTTTTCAAGCTGCCTTTGTTTTCCTTTTAAGCCTATACAGTTCATGATTTCAAAAAGATACTCTATTCATCTTAGTTAAGTCCATTCTCTTTGGTGAGGAATTCGAAATTGATGTTTGGATCTGGCTTTGGAGATCTCTGGCTTTACCATTTACGTCATCGACTTCCTTGAGATTGGGAAGTTTTAAGTTCTTATTTTTTGTCCCATTAATTAAGTTTTGGTTGCATTAAAACGACTGCAATTACCAATGGGAGCCTTAAAACCCTTCGTATTTTGTCCAAGCTCAAAGATGATCGTGTTATGGTTGCTCAAGGTCATTCCCTTATTTGTGTAGGTCGTTATGCTCTTGGAGACTGTGCCAACGTATATGTTGCTTTCTACATCAGCTGTGTTGCGAAATGTACTTGGGAAGCCTGGTTTATTTAAAACGATTAAATTCTTCTGATGCATCAAATCTTATAATTTCTCACCTTTAGTATATGTTACCTTGCTTTTCCACAGAACCGATTTTGCATTAACGTCAGCCACGAAAAGTATATTACTTGCGCCAAATGAACTAAAATGTTATCCAGTTTATTTATGTGCGTTTCTGTTGGATCAGCAAACGTAAAGTACATGTTTATTAATATGAAGTTTATGTATCTTGATCTGACTTCTAGACATAGAGCTCTTTCATCGCTATACTGATCGATAAAAAGAGCCAAAATTCCTCTACAATTGGCAATTATGGCAAGCTTTGGATGATTCCCCTCAATAAAAATTAATAACGCTCTTGATAATCCACTTAGAGAAACCCCTAACCGCATACGATACTTGAATGAAGCAAATATAAGTGTCTTCTTCTTGCATAATCTGTCTTGTCTCGGTTAACGCCGTTTGTGATTGACGCTGATTTATGTGTAAAAGTCTAACATCTTCTGTAATCGATTTCGAAATCAATCTTCAACTTTGTAGGAAGGGCACTCACTCTTACGAGTGGGGTCTAGTTACGAGGGGGCGTTTTTGTTTATTATTTTCGTTATTGAATGACTTAGAAATCTTAACTGGTCCTTTACTGAAGGCCCTGGAGTAACATGTCTGGTCCTTGTCACTCCTGAAAGAAACACCGTTGGCCATCAAAGAAATAATTTAAAATCCCGCTTTTCCTCCGGATTAGCTGGTTCTAAATCGGGTCGCCGGTTCCAAACATTGACCCAAATGACCCGATTGATCCTTTGACACGTTTCAGCTCTGATAGAAACTCAGAGCCAGGTTTTGAAATAAAATTAAACACGCTATTGTTTATCACAAACTAATAATATAAAACCATTTCGCAAATTTAGTCTTTAAACGAAAGAGATTAATAATTCAGCTTTAGTTTGCTATTACATTATCAATACTTTTTTCAGTTGAATAGTAATGCTATAACGTTATCTATTTCTTGTATTCCATTTTAAATTTCCTTTCTTCCATCCTTCACACAAAGATAGGTAGATAGAGAGAGAGAGGTTGGGAGGGAGGGAGAGAGAGGAAGAGGAAGAGAGATACTCGCATTTTTAGTAAAATCATCATTGGAATAGTGAACTGAAGACTGCCTTGTCCACCTCCCTCACTTCAATTGCTTATTGCAGGTCGTAGTGGGGATGGGTTCGTGAACTTGTTATCTGGAAGCGTGATCGGACCTTGACCCTCCCGCAATATAAATGAACGTGTATGTACATTTCAAGTAACGAATTGGAATTGTTAAAATTATTGAGTCGATAGTTCATTTTGTAATTGAATACCGGCTTTTTTTTATTTTGTATCTTAGTCTGGCACGAGATATGAAGCCCGGACTTCCTGGAACCATCACAGTTTGTATTCCAGTTTGAGCTGTTAATTTTGTGGCGTGGCACTTTATAAGTACCAATTTTGCATCATTTTGAGTGAGGCCAATAGCTGTATAAGCTTTTTATTTTCGGCGCTTTTAGATTATTTCTTGATAGTGGTTCTTGGTTCAGAGTCTTGCTGTGTGTAATCATAGTTCTGGTTCCTATACTTGATGTTTCTTTGTTTTTGGTTGGTTAATATCTACACGTCTTTTGTGCTTGACAACACAAATGTGTCTGTATTCTGTTGTTTATTATTATTATTGGATTTTTTGTTATTGTATAAATATTCACAGTTAGTGGTTTGTTTATTTTTGAATAGTTTTTAACGTCTAAAGTAAGTCCGTTGACTTTTAAGAACTGGACCTACATATGTTTTGTAAAATTGATTCTAAACCTTCGTTCCATGAACCTCTACGAGGCTTAAGTCTCTGATCCCGCGTATAGTAGAAGAACGCCACTCGGTCACTTTATGTTATTTTGGGTCCACGGTTTTTGCTCTTGCATGAATATTTTAGGCATGCTTGTACAAAGTGAGTAGTTTGGTCTGCCTTTTCGTTTTATATATCTTTTAGAAGAGGTTAAAATAGTTGGGTTTTCATAGTTCTACTTCAACACATACTAAATAAAATGTGAGATTCCGATGTTTTGGAAATAAATGTACTCCTCTCGATGTGTACTGTTTTGGTAAACATTTCTAAGCGGCCTAAATAATTTTCTAGAGAGTGTTGCTTTGAGAACTTGGTTTCTTAAACTGTTTTCCTACTACACGTTATTTCCCGAATAATATATTCGGTTGGATCATCTGTTAATTTTGCTTCTACGCACCTGTTCTGTTCTTTCGCTTTTAAATAATTTCCTTTAACTCACAATGGTTCATCGTGTCCTCAAATCTTGTAACCTTCATTTAATTCATTTCCCGACGTCATACGATAACGAAATTTTGCACTTTACTTTTTACAAGTTGTTCCGATAGGAGAAGATCCTGTCTATTAAATTCAGTCTTTTTTCAAAGTAAAGAACATCGCGCTTACCTTTTCAGGAATAGGATGAGATGGTAATACGGTTTACACTACCTCACTCACTTCCTTCTTCCCTGTGACTGATGAAAGTTGCCTCTTCTAATATCGACCTTATGATGTTGGTCTGGAATCTTTCCCGTTTCGTCTACTTGTTCACCTGTTGCAACTACTGTATTTCCATATTCTCCTGATCGCTTCGATACACTAACACTCACTCGAAGAAGGAACATAAATTTCGTTTTGATTCTTCTCTATATAAGGGGAGGGTTAAGTAAAAGTAGGATAAAAATCCTTTTTCCTCCGCCTGTACGTGCTACACTCTCTCCCATATGTGATTTGACACGTGTTTTCATATGCTTCCGCACAAAAGGGGAAGAGGGGACTGCTGTCCTCAATAGAATGTAAAAGGTTTAAGAATAAATGGCATAGAAGGGAACATACAACACACTCAGTCCCGCACACGAGGGGAAAGAAGGTTGAATGCTAGTACCCTGCCCTCCAACCCTAGTTTCTGGCCAAGTAAGTGAAGGAATTCGTTAATAAATATAAAATACAAAATAATGATCAATCTAATAAAAAGGGCCTAAGCTGCTGCTTCAGTATTTATGCGCCAAGAAGAGCTGGAAATTATTGCCTTTTCGTTTCCCTTGTATTGAGTTTTATTGTTGAAGTAAATTTGATTTCACTTTCGTTTCCGTTGTTTGCGTTTCACATTTACCTTTTTCCTATTTTGTGTATTTACGTCTTCAAACTAATAGTATTTTTTTTTAAATAGTGTTTTGCTAATAATTAGCTAACTTAGATTCCACATTAGATTTCATTTCTGTAATTTGGATTGTAAAATTCGAGTTTCTTTTGTCTTTTAAGTGTCCTCCCTTGAAAACTTTGGTTTTGAAACTTTTTGACTAACATTCGGATCCCCTGATATTTTATTTAAATTTTGCATCCCTCCAGAAACTTCGGTTTGTCCGTTCCTAATCTTTTTGCGTACGAGCCTAGCGAACAGGGCAGAGTCAACTATACCCAGATGATCCATCACAACCAGCTCCTCAAGATAGTGATGAACGTAGGAGAAAAAATCTACGAAGCTCCTTTAGCCTCTTTAGTCCGGCTCTGCATTCATCATTAGTGGATTTTCTAAATGGAAGAAAACTTAAAAATTTAGAGCACACAGTTTGTTTAACCTTAGCAGGTCCAAGACATGATCCGTTCCGTTTTGGACCAAGGGTGGCACTTTGTGCCACTGTATCTTTCGCTAACATTAGTTAATTTATTTTGAACTGACAGATTTTAAGAATAGTTTAAAGGGCAAATTAAACTAGTTCTATATATTTTAAAAAAAACATCTCTTTTGCACTAATACGGGTATGTAAGCATAATATTACTTACAGAAATACATAAAGAAAACTTAAAATCGCTTTTGCACTTAATCCAGATATACTAAAACAATTTATAATTAAAGTAACTTATTAGTAAACAGGAGCATAGAAACATCTTTTGTTTCTTCACTATTTTCATTTGTCTTACCTTACAGTGCTTGCCGAATGCAGTTTTAGCCTGAATCGTACAACTGAGAAAAGTCACATTTTTGACAAATTTTTATAAGTATTTATGTTATGACCACCATATATCGTGTTATTTGACTTGCTGTATTGGTTGTTCTTCTTGATAATTTATTTCCCATAAACTGAATAATCACAACAATATTCAAATAGCAGATGTTATTACTAATAAAGCTATCAGGAATGGTGACTATGGTAAATGGAACTGAAAAACTAGTAGGTCTCAGGTTGGACCAAGAGTGGCACTTTGTGCCAGATTGAAAACATGATCAGAAGCTAGTAAATAAAGTTGAGTAATTTAGTTATTCATACATTGTGATATTGTATATATCCTAAATAACAATAACTATTAATTTCAGGATTCTTACTCAAAATGTTTTTGAGTGTCAGGGTAATTCCTTCATTTGTGGCACTTTTTGCCACCCTTGGTCCAGGGAGGGTGTTCGTAAAAACAGATTCAAAGCAGAACAATATTTTCTTTGCGGTCCAATAATCGTCACTTTTATTACGAACAGAGAAAGAAGTCGTACGCAATCGCGAAATGATACAGAGACTTATTGATATTGCAATATATTTCTCTAAATGTGGTAGACGATTGCGAGACCTGAACCAATCTGAAGAAAGCGCTAAGAAAGGACTCTTTCTAGAATATTTTGACTGCCAAAAGAGATTTGATCCAGAGTTTCGAGACTTTATCAACAGCACAGAGAAATATGCAACTTATCTCAGCAACCGCATTCAAAATGACATTCTGCACGCAATTTCCGATTCTAGAATGGAAATCCTAAAGGATGAAATTAATGGAAAAACAATGAGTATATGTGTTGATGAAACTATTGATTGTGGACATAGTGAACAGTTGTCAGTAATAGTACGTTATTTTTATGAGCATATCTGCTAACCATTTGATGTTTTTATTGGACTATTTAAGCTGGAAAAGGCTGTTGTTCAAAATGTTCTGATACCATCGATAAGTGTCGCGAACATCTTGGAATTTCTTGGCAGTTAGTGACATCTGTTTTTTTTAATGATACATCAATAATGTTGGGACAATTAAATGGTTTGCAACCTAAGTACAAAGCAATGAAGCGGACATAGTGTATTTTCATTATGCTCACCACCTCAACTTTGTACTCGTTGACACAATGCTTTTCTCATACTCACAAGGGACATTTGCGACCTCGGACAGGAGAAACCGAATGAAAGTTTCTACAGGAACTAATTGCAGGTCGCTGAATCCAGTGTTGATAGTCGTTTCCATGCAAAATCACGAATTCAAGCAGTAACGGCGCCAGTTCATGGATGATAGGTCAATGTGCTAGAGAAGAGCTGAGAAGAAACGGGAAAATTGCAATGCTTAATGTAGTAAATATGATTAACGATTGAGTCTACAATATGTAGAAGCACATGTGAATGCCGTATGTGAATCACAGTGTTGCCAACACAGTGAAAAGAATGTGTGAAAATGGGAATGGAAGAAAGTGTCAAAAGGATGCGAAGTAGTGGAATACATAAAGAACCCGACACAGTAGTCGGGAATTAGGTTTTGTCATGTTATAAAACAGTGTTGATAACTGCATAAAGGATAAAAGAGGCAATAAATGTACGTTAGAAGCAAAAACAAAGACCTGCAATCAGACAAGATAAAAGGGATTGAATCAGCAGGCACAGAACGAAAGAGTAGTGTAACACATTGCCATGTAATACGCTGCGTCTGGTGACAGGCGCCATCGTTGTGTACGGACATGAAGAGTAACAGAGCAGTACCGAGACTAGAAATCATTATTATAAGGACCAAAAGAAACATGGAACCGGCAAGGCGACGGTGATATCAGTTACAGTACGGAAGAACTTGAAAATACATTAGGCTGCTACACTAACCGGAAATTGTGCACTAACCAGTTAATTGTCAAAGTGTAGATGTGGGTTGGCAAGGAAGTGGTCAAAGCTCAGATACAGTGTACATATGGCATTCACATGTGCTTCTCCATATTGTAGACTCAATCGTTAATCTTATTTACTACATTAAGCATTTCAATTTTCCCGTTTCTTCTCAGCTCTTCTCTAGCACATTGACCTATCATCCATGAACTGGCGCCGTTAGTGCATGACTTCGTGATTTTGCATGGGAACTACTTTCACCACTGGATAGCGACCTGCAATTAGTTTCTGCAGAAACTTTCATCCGGTTTCCCCTGTCCGAGTTCGCGGGTGTCCCTTGTCAGAAAAATATGATTTTTGTGTTTGTGTTTTTTTAGCTTCTACATAATTTCTATAGAAAGCCCATGCGTTACTTTTGAGGATGTTCAGAAAAAAGTCAACCGTAAATTCCATTCCATAAACGCTTTCGAACATTAGGTGAGTTTGGAGAGCTAAAATAAATTTTTGACTCTATAATTCAAGTAAATACCTGCGTCAACACTTAAGCAAGACCCAAAAATAATGGCAGAGAATTAAATGTCAAGATTAGAGTCTTTAAATTTAGTTAGATCAATGCATCATCCTTTGCAAGTGATTTTAAAAGTAAGCAAATTTTTGCAAGACGAAAGTCAGGATTTGGTGACAGCAGTCAAATCTGTTTCCTATTGAGCTGTGGGTTGAAAGAAACGCGGAATGAGGAGTATTTTAATTAGTTATATTCCGAAATAAAAGAGATGAGTCATAAAAGGGACATATATAGGGTGTTTCATGACCTCTGGTACAAACTTCCGGAGGTGAATTCTGATATCAAAACAAGAAAATAAAGTTCATATCAACACGCGCCCTATCATGAGTAGTTTCGGCGCTAGAGGGCCCCGAAAACGTCCAAAGCTGTACTGCAAGGCAATTTATTTCGAAAACTAATAGCTATACAGACTTACTCGCTTGCGGTCCATTGTTTCGTCAAAGAAATAGGACTTACTCGTTCGGAGAATGTGCATGTCAGAAGTGATGGGAAAGTGCGCGAGGGATTTCCCAGAGAAATAAAGGATTCCCCAAGAATTGAAGAGCGACATTGTGTCGATCAGAGCATGTAGAGAAAGGCTTAATACCAGAGAACAATACTACGTTGATAGCAAGTCGATACTTCACGCAGGTGCAAAAGATAAGGAAGGAATAAAGAATGTTATGGATGATTACATAATAGTAGATTGTATGTAAAGGCGATTTATTTCGAACAGTAAAAGCTATAGAGCTTGCGTTCCATCGTTTCGTCAAAGAAATCAGACTTGCTCTTTCAGAAAATGCACGTGTAAGAAGTGATGGGAAAATGTGTAAGGGATTCCCGAGTGAAAATATGCAACCACGCAAAACATTCTTTATTTGTTTCCCATCTTGCATCTGTTTGAGGTATCACCTTGGTGTTGTTCTCTGATAGGAAGTCATCGTCTACTTGCTCTGTTCGACCCACATTCGTCGTGCAATTCTTGGGAAATCCTCCACTCCAATCGGGGAATCCCTCGCGCACTTTCTCGTCACTGCTGACATGTGGATTTTCTGAACGAGGAGGTCCGATTTCTTTGACGAAACGACGAACCGCCAGCTCTACAGCTATTAGTATTCGATATAAATCGCCTTGAAATAGTTTTGGACATCTTTTGGGTCCTCTAGCGCCGAAACTGCGCATGATAGGGCGAGTGTTGATATGAATTTTTTTTGTTCTTGTTTTGACATAACGATTCATCTCCCGAAGTTTGTACCAGGGGTCCTGAAAGACCCTGTATATACCAAGAGTGAAAAACAGGGAGTAAATAGGTTGCTAGATAAGAACGTGGAATGAGCGCATATTTTTCCTTCAAAGACGAAGGAATGAGTGTTAATCTTTTCCATCCCTTAATTGACTGTATAGCACGCTGATTTGTGAAAGATTTACGCAGTGCGTTACATATTTGAAGTTCATGTCAGTAGGAAAGTTAGTGAAACTATCAGCTGGTAGAGAGAAAATTGAGATTCTTTCTATATATAGATATATTTTCAAGTTAGTATTCTAGAACTTGAAGCAGTTTGTAGCTTGGATCTCTAGTGAAAAATCTTAAAGAAGGCTTGGAACATATTCAAAATGCGGTATTGAAGAAGTACCACTCCTATATTGCTATATATCGGCATAAATTCATTGAAAGCAATATAATATATAAAAAGCAGTTTTATAATCATGACGAGAATAAGTACCATTGAACTGTAGATTAAGATGTTGGATTGATATACGTTTTGAAAATTAAAACAAGATTCCATGTATTACATAGTAAACCAAGTAACGTTTCGCACACACATAATAGCATATGATTTCAAATTACAACTCTCTACTCTGTATACTGAAGATAGCAGTATATCGTACACCATTGAATAAAGTATGCATGTTGACTTCTCGTCTAATCGAGCATTATTGTACATTGTAAACGCGAGGATGCATTTCTATACATCCGTACACTGGAACGGTCATCTTTGAAGTATAGTCTAGCAAATTGTTGGTTGGATTTAAAGCAAAAACAAACTACAAATGATACGATATGTTTTTTAAAAAAGCGCTCAAAATAAGCATAAAACGTAACTACTAACTGTCACAGTGTAGCCAAAGCTACATTTTAAATAACTTAAACGAAAACACTAATTTAACCTATAGACCTCGTCGTGCCTTTCGAAATAATAAAGCTTACCGGTCAGCAAAACAAACGGTTGGGTACACATGAAACACATAGAACGCTATCTTAACTAGTTTACAAATAAATGTTACTCGTATGCTCCAACTATAAAAAGAAAACAGATATATAAGCACAAGTGAAAAAAAATCTAATTAGAAAAATATTAAACAATCAGGCTGAAAAATTGTTCGATAAACTAAACTTTCAGCATTTTGACACACCGATGCATTTTAGACCTGTCCTCCAGTATTTATCGACTAAAGCAAAATAACCTAACTAAAAAAAATGTAATGAGTGAAGTATACTTGGCTGCCTATTCGATAACACCTCGTGATAGTCTTCTTCGCAATTAGCCAACCCAGTGGTAAAAACAAACAAGATTTACTGTAAACTCATTAACCTTTCTCTATAAGCACTTATTCGACATTGAATAGAATTGCACTAGAAAAGAAAAACAACATTCACAAGCTTTCAAACAGACTTAATGTCTCCTTAAGTAGACCTTGAGATTAGGGTTGCCACCTGTCCCGTATTTTGGGTACAATTTACGCGTCTCGTATTATCAGTTGTTGTCCCGTATTATCAGCAGTAAATTTAAAGACTTATTTTTAACATATCGGTAATTTTAACAAATAGTCTCTTTTTCCAGCTGTTCACTATGCAGACTAGCGAGCAGATTCTATTCACAACCCCAGACCCCATCGTGAGTCCTGCAGATGGGGATATAATACTCACTCCTTGCGTTTGCTCTAGTTGATAACATACTGCAAAAAATTAGTGTCAATTCAATACTTTTCGGCTACTTCTCCCAGAGTGACCACGCTTTTTGTGTTAAATTAACTCCTTTTTTTGTGTTTGTTGAAGACCAAAATGGTGGTCACTCAGGGAGACTCAAAAGTGTTGAATAACACAGTGTTTAAGTGTTGAATTAAATTGTGCGTATAGTCATATAGTAGTAGAAGGCCTACTTTTACTTTAACCTATTTAAAATTTGTCTCATATTTTTTCCTATTATCCCGTAATTTTGCCGGGTGTCGCGTAATTCATTCATCAAAAGGTGGCAACCCTACTTCAGATACAAACCTTTGAAGGTTATTTAATTGAAGCTGAAAGCCCTTGGATAACACTTTGTGAGAAAATCTTCTTTCGTCTAACCACTGATAAATGTCTGTTTGTTGTTCATTGTAATCTCGAACTTTCGATCTTCTGTCCTTTCTTCCTAGAATGTCTTACTGATGAAACTTCTCCTCGGTTGACTTGCTCAGTTATCTCTTCAAACGAAACTGATGATTGCTGGTTCGTAACCTCTGTTTGGACAAAATCATCATTCTTTTGAAAGTAGAATTCAAAGTATCTCCTTCCAATTTGCTTGTCGTCACACCAAACTTCTTAGTATAACTTATGAATGACTATGCAAAATCTTTGATTGAAGAAGCAATGGCTTCCAAACCTTGCTGAGAACTAGATAGAATTGAAGTTGTCTGATCCATTGTATTACACAAATTAATAGAAAAGTATGAATCGTTTAGATATTCCACCTCAAATCTCGAATTTGGAAAGAATTTGTTGAACCCGCCGAGACCTAAAATTACGCAAGGCATTTAAATTACTGTTACGTAATTTAAAGTGTCTGAGAAGTTGGCTTATATGTTGCTTCTAATTCAACTGAACCATTCATTAATCTCAGTGTATGCTTCTTTGACTGAAGTTTAGATATTCCTCCAATTTTTAAGAATTTCTTTATGGACGTTGAGTTTCCTTTAAAGGTTGAATTTGGTAACACCTTGAAATTCTGATTACACATAATCAATTCCAGATATGACTCTCGGGTATGTTTACCACTTCATTGTCGTCTCCACCAAACATTGATCTAAATAGGAAAACATTGTTGAAAAATATCGAACGTCTAGGTTCCACGTCGGCTGTGTGGCTGAGCGGTCCGCGGCGGTAGGCTATGGGTTCGAAGGTCCCGGGTTCGAGTCCCGGAAGGGGCATGGGTGTGTATTTTAACAGCTACAGACGAATCGTGACGGGTCGAAGTCCAAAGTTACTAGATTGGCCAATATAAAAATAAAGTAGTTTATATATATATATTTAACCGAAGTCTCGCATTCCAAATTTTGTGAAAGTGTTTCTGGTGTTTCCTTGCATGCCACTAGAATCGGAAGTTTTTGAATGGTTTCTTTCTTGGATTTATATTGTTGTTACTGCATTAAGACGTCTAGAGAGGCAAATCCTGGCAAGATGCTAAAATTTACAAGCATTTCCGTCAAACCAATTTGGCTGCATAACAATTTTTGTATACTAGAGAATCTTTATGTACATTACCACAACGATAACAAGTTTTCTTAGGTAGTTGAGAATGCTTAGGTTTGGAATTTGGTATTGATGACACCGGTTTGACGTATTCTTCGTATCTTGCTTTAGAAACATCCAAGTGTAATTTCTGGAAATATGCAGAATCGTTTTCCACATGTTCTTCAATTTGTATGACTTGTAGTGCTCGCTGTAAGGTTAGGTTAGGGTTCGCTAAAAGCTTTCTCCACATGTGATCTCTATAGGCTCCAGCAACTAATTGATCGCGCAGCATTACATCCATGGACGTAACAAAGTCACATTTAATAGCTTGTTTCTCAGGAAATGGAAAAAAATGCTGCTGACTGTAAGGGAGTTTGTCTCAACATAAGTTGTACCTCTCCACTAATAGATTACATATCAATTTGAAATGTCGAATCAGGATTTCCTTTACTTTTTCTAATGTTTGATCTTGTATGATAGGGTAGACCGGAGCTATTTGGGTAAACTTGTGAAACATGCCACTGCGCATTTAATATGCGCACCAGTACGCTGAACCTGCCTTTAGTTGTGAGTTCGTTGACAAAGGGAAGGGTGTCTGTCTCTTTGATCTGCTGTTTTCTTATCAGTTGCTGTGAATTTGCGACTATCCTGAGCAAGGTGAATTGCAATACTTCATATTTTGCTCGGATATAAAATAGTGGCTTTATGATATAAGGTGCTGAACCTGTGTAAATGCATATATTTGTAAAATGATTACCATACGAGTAAAACAGAACGCCCGCATGCTATAAACGCCATTTTTGGTGCTCTCCTCTGTCTAGTGTGAAAGTAGTACGTTGCTACGTAAGCATGTGCGTAACTGGGCTGTTTGGGTCAGGTGTAAACTTATGGATTTTAATTTTGTATTTATGGTATAGACTATATGATGCATGTATATAAAACAAAACATTTCATTTTCTTTTTAGATGGTACGGACATACAAATCAAAACATAAATACAACAAGTGAAATAATGAAGACATGGAGAAGGCCATCCAAAGTGTAACAAAAGGTGATTTGGGTTTACGTGGAGCTTCATAGCTCTGTAATATAAATTTGAAACTTTGCGAAGGAAAGTGCAGGTCAAAAGGTTGAGACTAACCTTGGGTGATAATGATGATATAGTTAAAAATGCAAAACCGAAAGCCATGGGACAACCCACAGTACTGACAGAAGAACAGGAGAAATAGATCGCGTTGCGAATTTTGACTGTCGCGGGAAAAAGACTAGGCTGCACCCCTGAAACGATTCGTAAAGCTGTGCAGCGATATGTAATAATAAATCAAATTCCTGGAAACACAATGGATGAGCTGGTGAAAATTGTTTTTTAAGTTACATGGAAAGACATCCGAACATATCATTACGGAAGTCTGAGGGACTTTCAAGAGCTCGTGCTGAGGAAATTAATAAGGAAGTTTGAGTGATTTTTTAACTTCGACGATTAGTGTAAACACACAACCACAAGCGTATATACAACGTGGATGAAACAGGGTATCCTCTTAACAGCAACCCAAACAAGTCATTGCATAGAAGGGGAAAAAGAAGCGGTTGCTCTCACTAGCGTCGGAAGAGGGGAGAATGTCATTGTAATAGTCTCTTGTAACGCAGTTGGACAATATATCCCACCATTTGTTATTTTTAAAGGTCAGCGTATGAGATAAGAATTCGTCAAAAATCTACCACCGGCTTGTCATGTTTCCTTATCAGATAGTGGTTACATCAATGAAGAGTTGAGGGGAAATGTTTATTAATGTTGTGTTTTTCACAAATTATATAGAAAAGGGTATAATTGAAAAATATACATGAACGCTAAGGTGACTAATGTAAACAATGTAGATACAGCGAAAGACACAAATAGCCCCGTGATTATTACTAGTCTCGAATTCTGACATTTTTATTTTAAATTCGTTTTCAGAATTTCCATGACTTAACAGGTTCTTTATTCTTTAATATGTTGTACTATAATACTGTACGTAGATTATGGCATAATTATTTCAACTCTAAAGTACGTCGGGTTTTGGAAGTTTTGACTTTTCTCTTACTATACTCAAATATCCCTTTACTACCTCCTCTGGTGCTACTAAATCCTTCAAAGCTGCAAATATATCAGGACCTATAGCTGCTTAGAATAAAGGCACTTCCCGGTAAGGTTGACGATTTGCTGACTCTCCTAGAAACACACGAAAAACGAGTTTCCCTGATGTATTCTGACCTTCTGAGTCTATTTATGGCACTCTGAACCGGCGTAAGTGCACCGTTCTCGAGATATGACACACACGTCGCAAATGTTACTTTTTCGGACTCACCTAGAAACATCCGGAAAACGTGTGTTCCTTATGTATTTTTACCTTCTGAGTCGATTTATGGCACTCTGAACCAGGGCAAGTGCACCGTTTCCGAGATATGATAAACACGTCATAAATGTTACTACTTCGGACTCACCTAGAAACACCCGGAAAAGGTGTGTTCCTTATGCATTTTTACCTTAGTCGCTTTACAGCACCCTCAACCGGTGCAAGTGCACCGTTACCGAGATATGACACACACACGACGGAAATATTACTTTTTCGGACTCACCTAGAAACACCCGGAGAACGTGTGTTCCTTATGTATTTTGATCTTCTGAGTTGATCTTATGAAAAAGTAATAATTGCGACGTGTATGTCATATCTCGGGAACGGTGCACTTGTGCAGTTCGAGAGTGCTATAAGTCGACTCACAAGGTAAAAAGACTTAAAGAACACGCGTTTTTCCAGATGTTTCTATGTGAGTCCGAAATGTAATATTTGCGACGTGTGTGCCATATCTCGGGAACGGTACACTTGTGCCGGTTGAGAGGGCCATAAAGCGACTCAGAAGGTCAAAATACATAATGAACATAATTTTTTGGGTGTTTCTAACTGAGTGCGAAAAAGTAATATTTGCGACGTGTCATATCTCGGGAACGGTGCACTTGTTCAATTTGGGAGGAGTGCCATAAATCGACTCAGAAGGTCAAAATACATCAGGTAAACACGTTTTCCGTGTGTTTCTAGTTGAGTCCAAAAACCTTCAATCTTACCCACTTTCCTTTCATTGTTCACATAATGTGCTTGATAATACAGTAGAAATTACTCTATATAAACTTCGATCTCCATTGAATTTGGGTCGAAAAATTCCAACGTCTGATTTCCAATCATTTTCTGATGAATGATGTTCAAACTCAATATAATATCAAAAAACACCAGTATTCTTGATTAGCGATGATTAAAAATTAGTATTCCCTCGTTGGGCGCATAATTATTCGACTGTAATGCGTCATTAATACTATATTGCTATGTATCGCCTTAAATTCATTGAAAGCAATAATATACACAAACGTAGTTTGATAATCATGACGAAAATAAGTAATATTGAAATGTAGATGAAGACGTTAGATTGATAGATGTTTTGAAAATTAAGACAAGTTTCCATTTATTGCATAGTACACCAAGTAACGTTTCGAACACACATAATAACATATGATTTCATATTACAACTCTCTACTCTGTAAATTGAAGATAGCATTATATCGTACACCATTGAATAAAGTATGCATGTTGACTTCTCATCTATTCGAACATTATAGTACTTTGTAAACGCGAGGATGCTTTTCTATACATCCGTACACTCGGACGACCATCTTCGAAGTACAGTACCTATCTAGAGAATTGTTGATTTGTTACAATGCAAAAACAAACTACTAATGATAACACATTTATAACACCGGTCTCAAAACAAGCATATAACGTAACTACTAACTGTCATAGTGTAGCCAAATCTACATTTGAATTAACTTTAACGAAAACATTAATTAAACCTATAGCAACTATTGATAATTTAAAACTATGTCTATCTATCCATATAACAAGCTGTTCTTCGGAAAGAACATTTCGAATATTAAGTAATGCGAAACCGAAATTGAGAACAAAAAAAGAACAAGATAGACTTCAACATCTTTGAAAAATTTCGGGGAGCAGGAACTCGCCCACAGATTGGGTAAGGGCTTAATTATTGAACAATTTAAACTGATTTCTTCGGGAAAAGTAAGGCTACGTTTGTAGATTTTGTAAAAAAAAAATATTATGGTATACTAATAAGTAATTCTATTTACTGGTGTTTAAGTAACTAAAAGGGTAGGTTGGATGATATTCAGATTTAATGACAAAAGAGGAGAGGAAACTACTATGTTTACAAAGAGTTTGACAATCGGTAATATAGTGCATTTACATATATGAAAACTTAACTGTCAGTTTATCTGTATATCCCTGCCTGTCTAGGGAAATACGTAATTCAGTAATATTATTTGAATGTAACAGTTGAATGAGAGGGAGACAATGTGCCATGGCACTGCCAATAAATAAAGGAGAAATGTCTGTATATTCCATTATCTCATATACAAGCACAGTTCTTAGCTATATTTGTAACCTGTTCCAATGAGCCTGTGACGTTTCACGAGATGATTCGTTACTCTCTGAATCACGTTGGTGCCAGCTAGAATTTGGCTCTCCCAAATGTCTAAAAACAATGGTTTCTGCGCATGCTCATGACTGGGGAAAGTTCTTCATTAATAGGGCAATTTTGTGTCAGGTTGAAGCTTGGTTCATGTCGAGGGAGGGATTATTTGGTGCAGAAACTCCTTGAAATAATGAGAAACAGAAACATTTTGTAACAAAGATAAATAATATTAACGAAGAATATTGATAGATGTTTACTGTTATTTGATAAGGGTAGGTTAGGTTCGGTTAGTGCATGGAGCTTAATAATTGTTTCAACAGCTGGTTAGTTAAACTAAAGCCAGATGTGGCAGAGTATTTTTATATAATATTGTGTATTCAAGGATTATATTTACATTTTACAATTTGAAATCTATGTCAACGCAAACTTACTTAATCTGAACTTCGTAAACGAATCTAACATAACTTTAAATAATCGAAACAAACCTAATGGAAATGTAACTGAAGATAATCTTAATAACCTAATTGCTTGAGTTAACTTAAAAGTAGTTAATAACTATATGCATCTTATGCTATATTAACATTTGCTGTTTAACGTTGTTGAAATCGATTGCAGCTGAGCATGTTGGAGTTAGAATGCAATGATACAAACGAACATCGTAGGATGGGTTTGCTATTTATATATTATTTTGTGTTTGAGAATTAGATGGCAGGGTTTTTTAAATTTCTGTTAACTAACAACTTAAAATTTTAAACTTATGAATAGAACTTTGATTGCGAAGTCATTTAAAACATTATTTTCCAAATACGTATGCCTAGCAAATATGTCAGGTAAATGTTTTCAGTTATGTTTTATTGTATTAAAATTAATTAACTAAGCTGTATATCATACCTTGGTGTGTAAAACCGTATGTGAGGGATTCATCAAGAGATAATTACCACAGTATATATATATATATATATATATATATATATATATATATACCGATTGTATATATTTTGCTTAATGCCGCAAAAAACTACCAGGGTTTTGATTTCACAGCTTTTAATGGTTCGCTCGAGGAATTACTTGTCTCGAGACCAAGAACTACTAGAATCATACTAGAATCAAAGTTTGGCCTGAACGTTTGCAATAATCCGGTTCTCAAAGAAGGCATCTTTATTGGCCCTATACTAATGACGCCATCTCCACTGCACTCGCAGAAGAACCTACCTGAGAAGCAAGAATTTTCAAGAGTCTCATAATACTAATTATCACGCTATATCATAAGAGTATTGAAGGTTACAGTATGTCCCCGACGAAAGGGCATAACATATTTATTCCTCAAGTGTATTTTTTAAATAAATTTAGCCTTAACATAAATAAATAGAATGTGTTGACGGGGAGGTGACATTTTATCCTAGCGATCTTCCTGCATTGTATTCGTTTTGCTATTTTTTGCAAGCAGCAGTTCGAACCTTCAGAGAGCTACACCCCCTATTTGGGATGGGGAATTAGGTAAATAGGATTTGGATTGGAGTAAATTTGATGGACTATGGGTTTTCACTTCATTTTATTATTTCTATATTTTAACAAATCTTCTAAATATTTTGGACTTGATGAGCTTTGCTCATAAACATATTAGGTAGGGAATAATCTGATAATCTGATGGATGATGGAGGTGAGGTTCTATTTCACGTTACAAGGCATTGGCAACCATTGAGACGAATATTTGGATGACACTTCTGCCCAGGGTAATTTCTGGGCTTAATATAGACGGTTGAGACCCTGGTAGTACACTAATGGTTACATTGCACATGATGATGGTGTGATTTAGTGAGGGGAGTTATGCGAACGACATGTTGTGATGATGTCTATGTCGGGATGGTTAGGCGGTATTGAGTTTTGATATAAAGTGAATAGTAATGATAGCGGTGGATTTTTATGTTTGGTATTTGTGTATTTGCGAACATGTGATTTAAGTATATCTTGAAATAATGGGTGCTGTGTGTCCATTATGTTGGTAATGTACTCGGTTCCGAGTGTTTCGAGGTGCAATAATAAATGAGGAAATATATTTCGTTCGTATAACTCTCGTATCGGACTCGGTACTTGAATGCGGAAAGCCGTTCTCAGGTCATGTCGTTTTAGGATTTGTAGTTTTTTTTTTTTTATAAATCGAGTAGTCATTGGAAATCCAGTATTGTAAATCCGTATGTTAACACAGGTCGCGGGAAAACTTTGTACGTGTTGTGTTTGGTTATAGCCCCAGGCTGTTCCACTCAGTCTTTTAAGAATGTTTAGTCGCTTTTAAGCTTTTGTAATGATCTTCTGAAGATGGGGGCGCCAGCTGAGATGGTGGTCGATTATTATTCCAAGGTAGGTAACTTCTTTGGAAAGTCTGATTTGTTCATATTGAACTTTAAGTTCGAGGCGAGATGGATTTCTTTGTATGCGAAACCGACAATTTGGGAGTAGAAATACTATGGTTTGAGACTTGTTAGAATTTATGGTAAGCCCCCACTTACAGCACCATGAAGTAAAAATGTTAATGGCGTCATTCATTGTGGGATGATTGATATATTGAATATTCTTAAGTATGGCCAAGAAGGCGGTGCCGTCAGTGTATTGAAAGATGTTTATGTTTTCTGGTAAAGGAGGGAAGTCGAAAACGAATAGGGGAAGGGGATGAGCTTTGTGATACTCCGCGGTGTACGAAAGTGGGATGGAATAATTCGGAATTAATCGATACGTATGCTAATTGGTTAGTGAGATACTTGAGGTGAATTGTAAATAGGTAATAGGGAGTTGAATTGAGCTAAGTGTATGAATGAGTGCTTTATGCCAGACCTTGTCGAAGGCTTTCTCTAAATCGAACAGAACTAAACAAGATGGATATGATGTGCTGTAGTGATTAGTATCATGTTAGTGTTGGTCGTTAATACTGAAGGAAGGGCGAAAACCGGGTTGATGTAGTGAAAGGAGGTTGTGTTGATCTAGGTGTTGGTGCAGACGTTTGACAAGAAATGTTTGAAAGATTTTTCTTAAGATGTATTGTATGGGTTGGAAGGAGGACATGGCTTGAGGGGGTTTGTTCGGTTTTAGGAATATAAGAGTTTGGGGTGTTTTCCAGTGGAGTGGTATACATCCGGTTCTAAGAATGAATGTATAAATGGAAGCTGCAAGTTGAAAAAAATGAGCGGTCATTCTTTGAGATGTCGGTATGTAATGGTGTCTATGCCGGGAGCTGAATGTCGTGTATGTGCAAGGATATCGCATGATTTTCTTGCTACTATAAGGGGGTGATGTGATAGGGGATTATCAAGGTTTGCGATGATGTCGTAACGGATTAATGGGGAGATTCGCAGTAAAGATGGTTTGCAAATAATCATCGAATGTATCTGTTTTCTCATTATCTGTATGTAAGGCTTGGTCTTGGTGAAGTAGAAGTTATGTCGTTCTGCTGAATTTCCCCGTGAGATTATTCAACCACTTCCAATATTTTATAGGTCTTGAAATGCTTGCTAATTTGTTTCAAATTTTGTTCATTGTCTTGCTTTGTATGCTTTAATATAGTTGCGAACTGTTCGTTGAAGTTGGCAGTGGAGTCCGAGTGATTCAGGGTTTCTGTTTCTTTGACAGGCACGGTAAAATTGTCGCGATCGTTGGATTAGGGGAAGATATTGAGTGGGAAATTTGTGGCGGTAAGGGGATCACTATGTTGGTAGGTATGTATTGATTCGAAGCTTCTTTTATAGCGTTGGAAATATGTTCTGTTGTTGTATACATTTCGTTCTCATTATTCGGTGGTGTCAGATGCTGGACGTTACTTTGAATATGTTCTCGATACACATTCCAATTAGCCTTGTCGAATCTAAGAACTTCTCGACGTTTCAACTTCGTTTGTTGTAGTGACTGTTCGTTGTTGTAAAGTGAGTTTAATAGAAGTATGGTCACTTCCGAGAAGATCTAGAACTTCGATGGTGCAACGGTTGAAAAGATTGGTAGATGTATTTACTATATCTGGTGTTGTGTTTGAAATGGGTCGAGTAGGTTTAGGGAGTTGATGAACTTGATATGACCTCTGTTATGGCAAGAAGGAAAGGAAAGAGTAAATATGGTTTCAATGAAACGGGATTGAAGTAAATTATTATTTTAGATCCTTTACAAAGTTAATTTTAAATGAAGTCTCATTTAATATTTTATGTCCAAAGTAAAGCAATGCGAAGGAGCGTTTTCAGAGTTTCAAGCTGTGAATGTCTGTACTTTTGCTAGGCAAAAAGTGAAGTGGGTAACTTTTTATGTGAAAGGAAAAAGTTGTTTTATTGTTGCTATTATCGACACATCATTAAAATACATGAACACTATTAAATACACGAAATACAAAGAGGTTTATGTTGAAAGTAGTATGTACACCAGTTAAATGTAGGAACCTGGGATGTAAATGGTTCATGGCAGGAACATCAAATTTGAGAGAACTTAACATATGCTAACTGCGGATTGTTAATGCATTAACGAGGACCCTGAGTAGGATACGATCAGGCAAGAACAGTTCATATACAACTACATTGGGATAGACGGCATTCTTCATTGCCGAAGGGTGAAAGTAATTTTGAGATATAGTAGTCATTGTACAGAGACTGATCATCATTTCTCAATCATTCACCACGACAGTTTCAACCTCCGACATTCACCTCGTTGGACCCACTTATGCCAAGACACTACTCAACCTTCTGAGAGCTACTATTCCCTCCATCATGTCTAATCAACATCCACCTGGAATACATCGTTTGCCACAGCAAGTATCTGGGCCACCATATCAAGATCGACCATCATATTCAGCTACAATCAAAACCAAAGCACAAGACAAAGAAAATCGCAACACTGAAAATCGCACTTTCTCAAACAATGACAATTCTGGACGCTCACCACCATCGAAGAAATCTCATATGTTAAGCGAATCTGACTCCAACTATAGCATGGAACACAACGACTACGAAGATTCTGTCAATGGTATTACTTGAACTTCAACACATTCTTTCTTACTGACTAAATTTGATCCTAAGTTTGAAAATCCAAAACTACTCTTTCTACAATTTCTAAAATACGTACCTAGAGATATCATCATCCGGATCATTTATTCCTACACGAAATGGCATCATTGTAAAATCTACCGAACCTAATTTGGCCAATAAAATCAGAGACAAATTCACCTTGGAAATCTTTGGACCATTTGAACAATTCGTCCAACTTGAAACTCCTCATGTAAAGAATCAGCCACCTCCACGTAGAACTCCGTTGATTTCCGTTGTTATACGAGGAGTGAATCCGGATTTAACAGACGAAGAAATAGAACAGAAACTAAAGATCGAAGGACAGACTATCACGGAGTGCATCAGAATCAAAACTCAAACCGGAACTCCTAGTTACATGGTCCGGGTCCTCACTCACCAATCAGAGATAATCACATACCTACTTACTGCCGGTGACTTCATACACAGAAAACGATACCGTGTTCAACCATCCCGTTTCCAACCTCTTCTACCTACCAGATGTGAACACTGTCAGACCTATAATGATCATAATACCTCAAACTGTCCTAACGCCCCTAAATGTGGATACTGTACTAGCCCATACACGACCAAAGACTGCTCTAACCTCAACCAACCAACCCAATGTAATACCTGTAGCAAACAACACCCCACGTACAGCTACAAATGCAAAGACAGACCTGAACCTACCTCTGACAATCCCGGACTTGTATTCCCACTCCGACCTGCAGAATCCAAACCATTACACCCTTCAATTATTTTCCAATCACAATCTATTATAATTGACAAGTTTCTTTCTTTTATTACAATCATCTTACAAAATCTCTACCCTTTTCGAAGAACCAATGTCCTAAACCAACTTCAATTTGCATCACGTACAGTTCTTAACATCAACCTACAACCAACGTACTCTGGTGCCTACATCTACGTCCACAGCAATCGCCTTGAAACTACTATATAACGTATGACAGCTCATACTGACCCATGTTTTTCACTTTATTTCATCTCACCTTTCGCCTCCTTAACTGCACTGTCTCCATTAGTGTACAACAAGGGCTCACTTGTCACCATTGTGCGTAGAGTCGCCCCTGAGCAAGAAGATTCACCCCCACCTGTCCGTCTAAATGTTTATGGCGTGAAATTGCACTTCATCATCATCATTCATTGGTCATCTTCACCACAGCTCACATAAACCAACAAAATGGTTGTAAGCAAATGCTTATAACGTCCAAGTTGTGAGATGAAAATTAAATAAAGGATAATTAAAAATTTCCTACATCCCATAGACCACCTCCAATCCTAAAATCCTCCTCACCGAAACTTCCCTTCCCTATAGAGGGGGCGTAACCCTCCAATGGGTGCTCGCCACCTGGTTGCTAGCCAAAAAACTTCAAATTAAACATCACTTAACCTAGTCTAACTTTGTATGGTTAATGTGCTCCCTAGAACCTTGTGTTGTATACGCACAAGCGAGAACAGTACACGTACATGCTTTAGGATCGAGGGAAATTTTCATTGTCGGAGGGTGGAGTTAGATTGACAAGGCAGTCATTGCACAAAGGCAATGTACATTTTCTTGCACATAGCAGTTAGCCAGCCATCGTTCATCTGTAGTTTCTGGTCATCTTCTAGAATTTCAGGGACAAGAAAATACTTCAACATGTGAAATCAAAATCAGCTATCACTAGGACAACATCAAAACTTTCCACCCACTGTTACCGGATCACCGCCATATTCTACATTAGGAGCAATTCCGCGCCATCGACGTACCTTGAAAGCATCATCTTCAAGATCACGCTCTCATTCACGTTCTCCAAATAGATCAGAGCACACTCCACCTCCTTCATCATCGACCGCACCCATAAGTGATTCTAATTCTGAAGACTCTAGTTCGATGGACGTCACTAATCATGAGGATAAAGCAACATCCAAACTCCATTCATTTCTCTTGAGCAACTTCAAACCAAAGTTTCAGAATCCAAAGCACCTTCCCATACAGGTCACAAAGTACCTTCCACTATCAGAGATCTCCGAAATTGTAGCTACACGAAATGGCATGATTATTAAGATCCATGACAAACCTCTTGCAACAATCATTAGCAACAAAGTCAGCTTTGAAATTTTCGGGACAAACGCTCATCTATCAAAACTAACAGGGAAAGCCATTAGACAACAGCCACCTCCAAGGAAAACACCGACATTGCCAGTCGTGATCAGGGGGGTAAATCCGGACTACACGGACGGGGAAGTCACAGATGAACTGAAAGCGGAAGGCCACGAAATTGTAAAATGTTCACGGATCAGAAATAACAACGGTGCAACAAATATGATAGAGTACTAATGCATTTACCCATCGGCCACCTACTGGAAACAGGCGCGTGCATATATAGTTGAAGATATCAAGTTGAACGATCTCGTAATGCTCCACCATTAACCGTCAGATGCGAAAAGTGTCGTGAATACAACACTCATACAAATGATAAATGCACAAACCAAACCAAATGCGGATACTGTTCCGTCCTTCACTCCACAAATAACTGTACAAACAATCAACAACCATCGAAATGCTCCATGTGCCAAAAACCACAACCGACATGCAGTTACCGCTGCAAACAAAGGCAATCTCCTGTAGAAAGACAACCTGAGCTTGTAGTACCATTACGCACCCGTAAGACTCACACTCAGATCCAAAAACTGTAACCATAAATCAACCTATCACTATCCAGCAACTTCTCAACTTCATCACGCTAACGCTACAAAACATCCAACCGTTCTAGAGACCTCACATATTACAACAGATACAACTAGCGGCTAAGACAGTATTTCATGTTCAATTCTATGCGACATACAATGGCCTATATGTTCATTTTCATAGCAACCCTCTCAAAACCTCTGGTTAACAAACTGGTATATCATGGCACTAGTCTTTGTCTTTCTTAATATACGGTCATTCAGTCAACTCCTATTTCAATAACTGCTCCTAAAGGAACATGTTAATATCTTCATTCTCAATGAAACTCATTTCACTTCTAAGGATCAATGCAACATTCCAAGTTTCAAAATCATCAGACTAGATAGCAAATTACCAGATCATCGTGCAAATGGTGGGGTAGCAATAGGGTTTACTTCCACAGTTTAAGCCGACAGTATACAACACCTATAGACTACCTGCCGGAATATCTCATAGCAACTTTATATTTTAAGCAATACTACGCTACAGTCATCACAATCTATGTGCGCCCAAATCTTCCCATACCGCTTTATTTCTTCCAGTTTATAACCAACACCTTTACCACATACATCATAATGGCAGACATTAATATTCATAGTCGCTCTGACCGTCAAAAAGACCGATTTTATTACTTCATACCAACACATATAACTGGCACGATACATAATCTCCCTAAACCCACTCGTCCAGAATCAAATACAACACCAGACATTGTAAACCTTCAGCCAACCTTAATCATAGATGCAATATAGAAGTGCTTGATCCCTTAGGCTCTGATCATGTACCAATCAAGTTAACTCTAAATTGTACCCAGCCTGCAAACATAATCTCACGCACCACTTTTCGTTGGTACAAAGCAAACTGGAACGAATATAAGACTTATATATCTCAAAATCTTGATGGTCTCGGACCCGTCGAATCAGAGGAAGACTTGCATCACACGTTAAACAATATCACCACAACCATTCATGCAGCATCTGACCTCTATATTCCAAAAACGAATCACGCACAATACAAACCTAAATAACCCCCACAATATCTAGCCACGATACAACGCTCCAGACAGGTCTTCAGAGACTATCAGCAAACAGGCAACATTGATTCACTCCATAATCACAGACAGCTACAGAGAACAGCATGGAATTATGTCAAGGCATATAAACTACGATGTTGGGTGAAAACTTGTAACTCTTTAGCGGAAACCTCACATCCTACGAAATACTGGCGACGATTCAACACTCTCTTTGGAAAGAACTCATGAACTCCATATTCCTCCATACATAATAATACTCTAACCCATGCAAATGAAGAAGAAACTAATGTCTTCGATATGCACCTACAGCAAATGTTCACACCATTATCTGAAGTACGCCATTGTAGAAATCATCCTATCACTCATGTTAATTTTGCATCACAGCCTCTTTAACCCAATTCGAACCATCAACTACCAAATACACCTATCACATTTCCAGTGACAATAGACAAAATTAACTACACTCTCAAAAACAAGCGCAATTCCGCTCCTGGCATGGACTAAATTTCATATCGACATCTCAAAGAAGACATCCCTTATGTACTATTCCATCTACTTGCCATTATTTTTAACTTCGTTCTTCGGTCAGGATACATACTTTGATGTTCTTGAAAAGTATGTATTCCCCCGCTTGGAAAATATCCAAAACCTTGATGTTCTCTAAACCTGGAAAACCTTCAATAGAAGCCACTTCTTAAAAACCAATCCAACTGACATATGTATATTCCGAAGTCATAGAACGCATCATCGTCAAACGTCTACATCTAGATCTATCTGAACGCCAACTTCTACCAGTTCATCAAGCAGGCTTCCAACCTTCATTTAGCATTAACGACCAGTTACCTCGACTAGGTAATATCATCACAAACCACTACAATTCAGTTAAACCGTCTTATCTAGTACTATTCGATCGTGATAAGGCATTTGATAAAGTCTGGCACTTAGCACTCATCTGTAAACTTATGAAGTTTCATCTTATCACAGCAATTGTTGGTTTTTTCTACAATTTCTTGTCATGCCGTCTCACCTATGTTTCAATACACGATTCCCTCTCTCATCGCAGGCCTGTCTTAGCGATCAGCATCATCACCATTTCTGTATCTTCTATTCGTACCAGACATCATCAATCCGCCTCAAAATGTATTTCTGTTTCAATACGCAGATGACACAGCATACCTCGCTCTCGGAAAAACCATAAACCAAATCAACACCTATCTCCAGACAGCGATATACAACTTTGTACACTGGCGCCAAACATGGAAAATTAAGCTTAATTCAACCAAAACATAGGTTATCGTATTTCTTTCACGCAAGAAACGTTCCAAAGTACATCGAAACCCTACCAAACTAAATATTCATGTTCATGAAACAGTAAACCTATTGCTCTAACAGGGCACCCAATGTCTACACGAATGCCCCGCGTTTCCCCGGGGCGAGAAGATAACTAGCAACAGTTAATCTAACATTACCTAAGTGATAGTGGCGTCTTTATGCATCCCACCTCATCAATTACCCGACCTAATTATTGTGATCAAAGATTACAATGACTAATTTTGAAATAATAAAACAACGAAAATAATGAAATTTAATAAAGCAATAAATAAAGAATTAGGAAAACACCTCCTAGACCAACTCTAATTCCACCTATCCCAATTCCTCAACGCCACTTTCCTCATAGAGGTAGGATACTAACTCTGGACCCTCTGGTAGGATACTAACCAGAATGGCTACTTGTAAAAAAAACTTCAAATAAAAGGGAATTGTTATACTTAAAACCTCTGCTGAATAAACCTTTCTTTTGGCACCAAAGACGTTTAATTTCTTATAGTTAAATGTTTCGGAGCATTTGTTTGTAGTTGCGATGGCTGCTGTGCGATTACGAATGAATACATCTAGAGAATATTCAGTGTTCCCTACACTACAGTGTAGTTTTGGGGCAGCGTTACATCGAAGGAAATCCACGGAAACGACATAGAGACCAAATTATTGAAGTTTGTATATACGAGCGTTCAGCGAAAACACGAGGACCAGATCGAGACCACGACGAGTATAAGTTATTATAAAGAGTAAGACGAGATGGTCCCGTTACAAACTGTTCCGTTTGTTTGATATTCTAAAAGTCATTGGAAATCAGTTTTTTTCTCTGTCCGAACGGCTGCGTATATTTATATTGGCCATTATAATGTAGTTCCTGAAATTGTTAGAAATATAGGCGAAGTAACTGTTTGGCATAGGTTGACCTGGACGAACATAAATGGTGGCTAAAGTTATGTAGTTGAGCTGGTAGTAGAGAGTTACTATAACATGTTCCGGGAGGTTTGAAAGTTGCGGCTTGTATTGCATGTAAGCTACTGTAGGTAAAAATCCTATAACTGTACCGTCGTTAGTTCTTTGAGCAGGAATTTGACTGTCTTGTCGGAGTAATGTATAGCGTGGAATTTTACATGACATTGATGACTTTAGATGTGCTCCTTTCAGTAGAAAATGCATAAGCATGTTGTTCCAATAGAAGTTGTTCAACAGAGGTTTATGAGCTTCAAATGAAAGTATATTAATAAAGATAAACGTAAGAGCCGTAAGAAATACTGTATTTGTAAGTACCGTATTTACAAGTGGCGTGATTTTTAACTTCTGTCTCAAGAGCAAGGCATGAAAGTGTGCACAAGATCCTGAATACGTAGCATTGAAGTAAACGTGAAGTGTTGTTTTAGCTGCGCATTTTATCTGTTGTAGAATGTTCTGTCGTTGAAAAGGATGTAAGTTCTATAGAGTCACTGTTATGAATGAGAGTACTTGATCTGTCGTTATGGTCTGGATTACTGAAGTGGTGGTTGTCTCCTGCTGCTGTTTTGTTTCTGGTATTCGAATTGGGATGATGCACTCTGGTTTACTTGGTTCCGCTGCAGGTCTGGCTTTACATTTATAGTTAAAGGTTGGATGTGGTTGACTGCAAGTGTTGCATTTCGGCAGATGTTGTAAATTCGGACAGGATTTTGTGTTATGAGGACAGGTGCAGAATCGTTCAGACATTTAGCTGTAGGATTTGCATTGTATAACTGACATCTTATGGAAATGGGAGGAGGTGAGAAAGAGATTCAACCTTGTATCGTCTCTTGTAGATATAAGCCCCGTTTGTTAAACGATCGTCTATTGTTTCCTGGTTGTTTGTTAGGACCCGTATCATGTAAGTTTATTTTTTGTAACCCTGTCTGGTTTTTATTCTAATGCGTTTTACGATAGAATGTCCCTCTTGTTTGAATTCTAATTCTGCCTCATCGTCTATAATATGTAGAGCCACACCACGGAGAATAAGAGATAGTATTGGAGGCTTGTGTGGTGGTTGTGTCTGACGGAGCGGTTTGCTGACTTTCCGAATATCTCAAAGCTATTGCGATTTCTGATCTTATTTGCCAGGTCTTTATCGGTACTGTGAATAACGATGCCATTTCTTGTAGGAATAAGTCTGGTTATGATCTCAGGCGAGATGTATTTCATGAACTGTTGCAGACGTTGTTTCGGATTTTGAAATTTTGGATCGAAATTAGTCAACAAATAGGAATACGTTCTCTTTCCTGAAAATGATGTGAGATCCTGAAATTGTTCTATATCGTTGATACCTATTTATTATTCATGTTCTGAGCCGGAATCGCTAATGGTAGGAGTCTTTTGAGTAGGTGGAGAATTTGGTCGTGATCGGTTTTCCATCGATGAACTTGAGCTAGATCGTTAAGCTGAAGATGTATCTTGGTTCCTCTTGTTGGTGACTTTACCGATGGTCCTATATATCTGAGGTCCTTGTAATGTCTGAGAACGTCTTGAGTGATATCCAAGATTGTCTGTCATGACTATGAGTAGGACCAAATTCCCCAGAAATATTAGGATGACGGACAAGTTAATGATGTTAAGATCTCTGATGGAGATGCTAATGATGATCAATTTCTGTGCAATGGCTACCTCCTCAAAAGAAACTCCACCCTCCGTCAATGAAAATTGCTGTCGATACTAAATTACAGGTATGTGTACTTTTCTCGCGTGTGCGTGTTCAACACAAGGTCCTCGTGAGCACAATAAATATACAAAGTTAGGCTAGGTTAAGTTATATTTTGCTATTTTTTTTATGATAGCTATACTAGCTCCCTATCTGAGGGCTCTATTAGGTAAGTGGTTTGCAGGAGTGGTAGAAAGTTGAGGAATTAAGGTTGGTCTAGGACATGTATTACTATTTTATTATTTATTGCTTGATTTTATTTCATAAATCTATGTTCTTTATCATAATTATTATCTTTGGATCATTGTGATCTTAAGATCACAATCATTAGGTTGGGCGGTTAGATGAGATGCAGTTCATAAAGACGAAACATTAATGTAAACATGGGAAGCTCTGTTAGAACAATAGGTCTATTGTGCAACGTAAGATGGTACTATGATAGCTGGAGAGGGTCGAGACGGTAGGAGATAATCAAGGGTACATGAGGATCATTAGGATGTAAGATATAATGATATATAGTGGTAAGAACGGAAAGAGGGGTGTGAGAAATTGGCGTTGTGTAACAGCCTAGTTGCTGTTCCATTTTTATTTTTATTTTTCTCCCCTTTTATTTTTCTTAGTCTCCGTTTTGTTTTCTTTCAGTGTGTTCTCTTTAGCTCATTCTCTTTGGTTGGTTTTAGACTCTTTGAGCGTTTTCCGCTTGGATTTTCTTTGGATTTTTATCGTTATCCATCCAGGTTTTCGTTAGTCACGCAGCAATGACTTGGATCTAACGCTTGTTTTTGATTGGCCCTAGTCAATGCTTCGTGACTTGTTTTTTGCTGATTGGTGTGAATCAGCCTTCTTCTCCGTTTGCTGGGAGAACTGCTCTCCCACGCCATGTTAGTTTAGTTCCAATTTTTAAACCGAAGCGACCAGATGCATGGGCTTTCCATCACCTGTACTTCCTAAGCCCTGTCTACGAAAGGTAGATGTATACACTAAATTTAGCGTAATTTTTGATGATATTTCGATTGATTTCGTCCGTTCCGGAAAATTACTTTAAATCATATTAAGAAGAATAAAAAACCGATACAAGTGCTATCAGGACTTTTTCGTCATCATTTCGAAATTTTCACCTCATTAAATTATATATTTTGTTTTGAGATTATTTATTAATATGTTCGATATGTTCTAAATTTTAGTATGGGGCCACTATTGACCGAATTCTTGCATTATAAATATCGGTCCGTTAGGTTTCAATAATCAAATGCCAATTTCTCGTCTCCCGTTTTTCCATATTTATTCGAAATTCCCGGTTAGCCATGTTTGACAGCTACAGCATATTTTCCATACTTGATCAAATTAGTAACATGTCTGCTCGATTATTTTGCGTACCGTTTTGATGCTAAAAGTAAATTATAATTAATTCAACATGGTTCGATAACTTTTGGTTTCAACTCCAGCCACTATTCTCCAATGAAAAATCATATTTTATAACAATATTTTGTATTTTCAAAATTTATTCAGAACGTCTTTTATATAACGTAGTAATCGTCTGTAATGACGTCACGAAAATATTAAGGTTAAAGTGATTCTTTAATTATCATGCATTTTGGACTAGAACTTCTTTCGTGTAAGTAATACTGTACTAAAACTTTTCCAAATTGTACAACATTATTTCGGAAATAATTTGTGAAAACATCAACTAAATTTGTTAATTATTACAGAAATTATGGACATTTACGTGTGACTACATAACTTTCAGTTCGGCTTAATTCATGTATACCAGTGATTCAAATTTGTTTGTTTTACAATGCAACAGTAATTCTGTTCAGATTCTGATAAAATTATCATAGCCGAAAGCGTGAAATATGTACATTCAAAGCAATAAATTGAAATTATGAAATTTTTATATTTCTTCGAAAACAATCTTGAGTTTATGTTCAGTGAACGTAGTGTAGAAACCTCTCAGTTAACCAGGTACGATATAAGGCATTAGTTCATAATCCTCGTACAGTGTTTGGTAATATTTAAAATGTGCAGTGAGTTATTTAATGTTTAACTTAATATCTATTGGAAATTAGCTATGAATTGTTACGTGAAGTTGACAGCAATTGATACTCATTATTTCTGTGTTTCGGTAAACTTATCGTTTTAAGTGATGTTAATTTAATTAGATTAGATCGGTTCATAAATCTGTAGACCAGTGGTAGGATTCTTTCGCCAGCTGAGAAGTGATGACTTGGGAAAGGAACTATATATCGAATTTCTGGTTATTTCTGCGTTGAAATATGAAGTGACTCCAGCATGTGATTTGTGTTAATAAATATTATTTGCGTTTTGCGTTATGACACTACGTTTGGACTGAGATGCGACCGTCATTCGTTGTGTTCGTTCGTCTTTATTTCAGGAATTGCGATTCCAGACTACAGGTGTGGGCCCTACTAAGGTAAAGGTAAGACATGGTCTTTTGCCACCCTGTAGACTTCGAAGTGAGTAAAGACACCGTATGAGTCACATATGAGTCGTTTTGAGTATCATCGTTTAAGATTATTTCCCAAGTAAAGATTTGCGTCTTTCTTTCTTAATCTGTCGCTAATCTGAACCAGCTGGTACTTCAGAGTATGAACTGACGATCTAATTAAAAGATTGGAGGTGTCGCCTTACCGGTATTTCCTCCCTCGATCTAAATTATTTTTTTTTACAGTGATCACAAGGATCTGGAATCCTCTTTCCCAGATATTCTTAAATCTGGAAGGCATTTCTGCGCCGCTCGTCTGGGGTGTAGAAAATGTTTGGAGCTAGAGGTTAGGTTAGATGCGTTGCGTGGGTACTCTAGGCTCCTGGCGACCCTATTTGTCTGTGTGATCCACTTTTGGGATCATTAGGTAGGTTGCGTGCCGTTTCAGTTGCTATGTCATAAGCATCATTAATGTTTATCATGTCTATCAATAATGGGTGTTCTGGGTGTAGGCGGGTGCACATGTATTTCAGTTGAAGGAGTTATAAGTGAAAGAGAATGTGTGGAAAATCCATGCGTTGGTATAATTCGTGGGTTGGGCTCGGTAGTTTAATTCGGTATGCTATACGAAGTGCATGTCTCTCTAGGACTTTAAGTTCCTCGTAATATAATGCTGATGCACCTATCCAGGCTGTGTAACCGTATTCCAAAACCGGTCGGAGGAAGACTTTGCATTTGTTTATGACTCTGGATGGACGAAGACCCCATGAAGTGCCCGTTAATCTACGTAGTAAGTCGGTTGAATAATTTTGACGTGACATACTGGAGATGAGGTTTCTATGTGAGGTGTTTGTCGAAGGTGATTAAAAGGTATTTAACTGTATTATTCGGTTATATGGGAGTATCATGAACATGCAGATTAAATCTAGTCCGATTTCGGTGAACTTTGGAAAGCCTTTTTCGAAAGAGGAATACGATAGTTTTGTGTTTCGGTTGAATTTAACTTCATTCTCCAAGTTTTGGCACCATTGTACGAAGTTATCAATCGTTTTGCTATTTTCGATTGGTGCCATGTAGTTGGTCAAATTTTTAATATTCATGCACGAAATGGTTTAGTTTACTACGTTTTGAACATTTAATATACTTTCGAAACAATATATGTAAATGAAATTGGTAGTAAATAATAAAACTGTATGAACGCAATATAAAATGCTTCGAAAATAACCATATCTCAAAATATTCTTTCACCTCAAAAAGTTAAAATGTTTTGCTGCCATCTATTGGGCACCAAATATATAATTGGTTAATATCAAATAATATAGAATTAAATGCAGTTTTAAAAAGCTCATTACAAGGCAAAGCTCAATAAAACGACTTTCTCGATGAAAAACAACGTGTTGAAATTAGTAATCTGAGAAATATGTTTACACATGTACATGCTTTAAAACATAAAGGTTAATTAGGTTGATTAGGATTGAAGTCAAGATTGAACTTGCTCATAGTTGAAATTGTAGAGCAACTGTAAAATTTCTAACCAGTGGCGTCATTTCAATGTTTGCTTGCGAGGGAAGGGGGGATCATTTAGGAAGGAATTTACATATCACTTGGCGCATCCCACCTATTTCCAAGCGTAATTTTTACTTCATACTCTGCATATATGTTAAAAGTGATTCGGCCAACTCTCCCGTTGGGGGTGTCTTCCCCAATATCACAGAAAACAACCTCTAATGTTAAAAAATACGGTCAAAATCAACATGAATTGTGCAAAACTCCCCTTAACTATCGCAATTTTGATTTTAAACCCTCAAACTGAAATCCTGGCAGAATCCCTGTACATAATCCACACGCATTGCTTTGCTGTTAATATGAGATAGCCGAAAACAAGTAACTAAAACTAAGGAAATGTTAATTGTTAAATTTTTGTAAAATACTATTTACAGCGATGAGAAACTATAATTTATCAAAGGGTAATGTTTTCGCTTCATTTTAGCAATCATTAACAAGATCGTCGATAGAAATTTTCTTAACCTCTTTCCGCTCCTCAACCAAAACATGAAAACGAAGCGAATCGATCATCAGAAATTCATGACCGAAAATAGTTTTCCAGTCTGTTTAGAACAGAAAAAAATCATTCGTCAAAGGCAGTGGTAATTGGCAGGAACGAATAGCTGATTAAAGCAGCCTTCTATACTGTGGATATGTATTGAGCTCAGTGACTTGAGGTGGATGCCACTAAACAATACGGATTTAAGTCCGACTACAGACAGAAATCTTACATCCGCTGATACTGAGGCATTCTAGTTAAGGAAGAGGCTCAGTAAATAAATTATCATAGAAATGAAAAACTGCTTATAGTCTTGTTGTCGGTACCGGAAACTCCACAAGAACCATCCAACTGACGACATAACGTCGCAGACAAAATAAATATTATGGTAGCAAACCTCTTACAATGATCCAACAACCTGAATGAAAATTTGACCTTAGGAGTTATCCTAGGGTTTAAATTTTATATTATATGGTAGTAAAAATACGCAATCGAAAGCTTATATTGAAATAGATACAACAAATGCTGTAAATTTGTACTTAACATGTTTGTGTTTTACAGGAGTTATTTTTGTTTATAATACCGTTTATCTACGACCGTTTTATACTCGATTATTTTGGTGCTGAACGTTTTGGCACTACTACTTTATGAAGCTCAAGCCGCTACTGCTTTACATTAACTTTATAACTATGTGGCTTAATCAGGGAGCCAATATTGTTCAGCAAAATATTAACAATAAACCATTTACGAACTGTCGAAAGACTAAATACTCTGAAACGTAATTGAAACTGGTATTTAACTCCAAGATGAATTTACTTTGAAAGATACGATAGGAGACCAACTACGTCAATCGATGGCCTTGCTGTTATGTGTCAATTTAAGTGCAAGTTCTATAATAAAATGTCCTAAGACCTAGACAACTTACATGATTTCAGTCCTATCCTTCTTCGAAGCATAGTGATAGAGATAAAGTAGATGTTGACAAACGTTTAAGAAAGAACGTTCTTGAATGTTTCTTGCAAGATTTCAAACCTGTATCATTCATCCAGATCACGGGGGTGGATCTCGAGGTTTTATTTTGAGGGAGGGAGAGAATTTTCAACTTTGGAAATACTAGCGTTAGAAAGATTACTGAGTTGCAATTTGAAACGTCTCGGCAAGACGATTTTAAGCCTATATCATTTATCCAGATAGTTGGTTCGGATCCCCAGTGTTGGGTTCGATTTTAACTTTTGAACTACTTGGACTAGGAAAGTGAATGAGCTCTCGTGAAACTATATTGTTTATCTCTAAAGATAAAAAATAGTTATGATTTTTTCTTCAATTTTTGGTGTTCTGATTTGTAATATAGCGGCTGCAATTCGCATAAATTCTACATGTTTTTAATTTAACTAGGAACTTGTACAGGGAGTTTCAAATTTCACACTTATATTTCAATCATCCTTGAAATATTTATAATGCATAATAGAAATCGCAGGAACATTGCGATGATAAAATATGGTTTAAACATATTTGTAACATAATGGTTTAAAGTCACATATATGTTACAAGCACATTGTTCATATTGATTTATTTAGAAGGCGATAAAATTCCCAAAATGTTCAACACAAAAGAACAACAATTATGATGATACAAGATACAACTAACATAATGTGTTTAACCGTTTTAATGTTAATTTGCATGATTATTCCCCATCAACGTCTTTATTCTCTTCAGCATCTCCACGTGAAAACTTACTCAAATTAATTGTAGCATATACCACCAAAGCATTTACAGAACTTAGCACGCAGTAGCTTTCCAACACAGGTACATCTAGTCGAGCGAGATTTTCTGACAACCAGGAGCATTTGTTGAGGTAAATCACATTGTCAGGAGCGAGTTGAACATTTTGATATGGTTCAGCATCTGGAGGAACAACTTAACGTAACTGGTCTGATCAATTTGGTTCCTTCGACCTACGTGGGTCAAGATTCGGTAGTGGTTGTGTTCAGCCTGCACCACTGGTGGGTATGCGCGTGTAACATTATGAACATAGGCTTCTGTTGTGGGTGGAAGGGAGCAAAATAGTGGAGTCGCTGTTTGAACAAAAATTTGTTTCGTCCAAATGTTAATCCGAACATTTGGTATATGCGGAACTCACGTTTTTTACACAATAGAAAGCTGTTATGAAGAATTTGTTTCCTGCTTTATATCACTGGTTACTTCACTTTGAGAGCATATTTTTTCGGGCTAATAATTTCTTTTAACACTTGGTAAATAGTAGTTTCTTCCCCAATATCATACATGTAAGGCACTCTATCATACCTAGTGAGAGCATGTGCACGGATCATCTGAGGCATTATATGTTGTTTAACTGTTGCACCAGTATCTATAACTGTTCTCTCAAAACTTGTTGAAGTCTAAATTAATATGTAGGTTAAGTTGGAATGACGTTAATAAAACTACGGAGAAGGAATACGTCTGTGTCTTCAGCTATCACGTTAGAATGTTTACACAAATCTTGTATTATAATGCGAATGCCTTGCCGAGTAATTGTAACATTAGATTCCTCGTATCTTATCTAAATAATACCTACATTGAAATAAGTCCATTACACTTCTTGAGGCATAGGAACCGAAAAAGGTTACTATCAACTTGTGATCGGTACTATTTTCTTTCACAAGATTCAGCACTTAAGTGCATAAGTGTGCGAATTTCGTAGCATAATATTCACAGAAGTTAAAGGCATGGATAAGTCTGGTAGCCTAGTTTTTGTTAGCAGGTTTAAAAAGTGAGTTTCTGGTGGAAGAATCAATTCTGTAGTTCACATGATGGTCAAATATGATATATATTTCACAAGCAGAGTTCAATTTGTAAAGGGGTTAGGATATCGTAAATAAAGCTGGGATATCAACAGACATAAAATCAAGAGTCTAAGGATCTCTTCCCCCTCTCTGGAAATTACACAAATTTGACACCGCTTCACATTCTGATAAGCACCTGCGTAACTAGAGGGGGCAGGCCCTCCAGATGACTTTTGCCCCTCCTAGAAAGCTGGATGCGGTCCACAGGCATTTATTAAAATTATAATATAAATGAAAATTATTACAATGTGCATTTCCCAGATCTGGCATGAGACGATTAATGTTTTCATTCATTTTGAATGATTACCTGTAAATGCAATTTTGCCCTGTAACTAAAGATGGCGGAGGACTTAATTGAAGTACACCTCTGGTAACTGTGTAATCGAAGATGAAAGAGAGAAGAACATTTTACAAGGAAAGTCTATGCCAAATAAAGGTGAATGAGTTTCACAGTAAATAAGCAAGTAGTACCAATATAATATTTCGCTTTATTATTCGGTGAGGGGATGGAATGAGCAAGTTTAAGGATATAAGACCATTTTTCAAATTCTGGTCCCGATGAGAAAATTATAAACAGTGTTACTGTCAGAAGCACCACATCACAAAGGGTGAAATCAGTGAAACACGTAAATGCTTGGAAGTGTGAGCATCAAGGAAAAGAGTTTGCTCAGAAGCACCAGGTCAAAGGATATAAACTTTTCTTCGTGATTTTGCTTCCATTAACAGAAGCAAATGCTTTAATTCTGGTTACCGTTCCCTTTCCAGAACCCAATTGTAATTTCCTGTGGTTATTTTCTGTTGCAGCAAGGATCAGGAGTCAAAGCTCAATCCCATCTCCCTCATCAGCTATAAATAGGTTTACACAATTACGAAATTGACGTATTTTGTTCCGAATGGTGATATTCTCTCATACTCAGTTAACCTGTACAGATACAGGCCAGCTAGCGTCAACACTAGTAAATATTTCGCTTGCGTTACATACGGCTTGTATATTTATGCTTGGAAATACTATTCGATTGATTAAGGCCATACCTGTAGTCACGGAGTAAAACTTTTTGCTTCTCGATATGTGTGTAATCCATACACCAATGCTGCAAGCAGGACTACACAAAATGTACCATTCAGCTTTAGCTTTTTCTTGTGCTATTTCTTGGATAGACTATGGACATTTCACAAACTGATTTGCTCCGAAACATGCTTTACTATTTTACTCATCGCACTCTGATGTGCTCCACACTTTTCAGGTATACCTCTGTAATAGCCTGCATCTGCCGCATAATTTACAAAAAAAAAAGGATTTTTGTTTAGACATTAAACCCCGCCCTTTCGAACATGATTTGCTCCAAAAAATACGCTCCGTAAAGGTGAAATTTCACCAGAGGTAACAATGGTAGTAATATGTGCCTAAAAATATGCCTATGTTTCTAACAAATTTTAAAAATAATCTCTAAAGACGTTAGTAATATTTGCGGTTAACCCTTTCCCCTGCCTTAGCCATGGATAGGTAAAGAACATATATAAATTCAAGTTCTTATTCGTTGTTGTAAAGAGAGGACAAAGATTGGCATAAGAACAAACCTATTTACAAATAACTTCTTGCTGTTATGATAAACATTGTGAGAGTTAGGTTAGGAAATAGATAAAATCTATATAAATATTTATTGCGACCGGAAGTAACCAAACCAGAAACCTTTACGTCCAATAGAGCACGAGCTTTCGCTTTACGAAGTATTCATTCACTTTGAAGCATTTACTTCATTTTTTTAAGTAAAGGCTGTTGTTTCTTTTTATTTATCTTGTCCAAAGTGATACATCGCCAAAACTTAATCAGTGGCAGCTCTTGGCTCAAGGGAAATCCGGACAACAGATCTAGATGAAAAGGGAGGACATCAAAAATTAGATCTGGCACGTCTAATAGCGGTCCCACATAACGCATTTTGTGTCCCTAATCATTTCTCTAGTCTTTTGAAAAAGAGATGTTGGAATTGATTGATAATGAAGATGGTTGATCAGCTTACGTGAGTGTAAATCAATGATGGTCATGTGAGTATGGTTTCCCTGGTACTCGGATAGCAAATTTGAAGTGAGGGTGAAGAAATGAATGATTTGTTTGACTGTGTGTTGGTAGAGTAGATGTGGTTTTGATTTAAGCATGGAGGCGAAGAGGGACGGTTAGATGCGGATTGGTGGAATATGTTTTTTGCACTTCTATGAAGATGTAAAATGTTGTTTACCACATTGGCTGCATTTCGCAGGCTGTTGAATGTTGACACAATTTTCATTGTATCACATCCAGTGAGAACTTGCATCATCTTAGGTACTGTATGTTCTTTAACTGTTGCACCAATATCTATAACTATCATGCGTCATTTCGGTGCTAGAGGGCCCCAAAGGTGTCCAAAACTGTATTTCAAGATGGTTTATTTCTAATACTTATAACTGTGAAGCTGGCAGCCCATCGTTTCGTCAAAGAAATCGGACTTGCTCGTTCAGAAAATGCTTGTGCCAGAAGTGAGGAGAAAATGCGCGAGGGATTCCCGAGTGAAATAAGGGATTCCCCAATAATTAGACAGCGAAATTGGGTCAAAGAGATCATGTAGATGACTTAATACAAGAGAACAACACTACGTTGATTGCAAGTCGATACTCATGCAGATGAAAGATGGGGAAGGAATAAAGAATGTTATGCGTAGTTGCATAATGACACAATGTATTTCAAGGCGATTTATCTCGAACACTAACAGATGTAGAGCTAGCAGCCCATCGTTTCGTCAGAAAAATCAGACTTGCTCGTTCACAAAATGCACGTGAGAAGTGATAGGAAAATGTGCGAGGGATTCTCGAATTAAATTATAGATTTCCCAAGAATCTTGCATGTGTGTGAGGTATCACCTTGTACTCAACGTGGTGTTTGCTGTTGTTTGATAGAAAGTCATCTTCTACTTGCTCTGTTAGACCCGCGTTCGCTTTGCAATTCTTGCGGAATCCCTCGCACACTTTTTCCTCATCTTTAGCATGTGCATTTTCTGAACGAGCAAGTCTGATTTTTTCGACGAAACGACGAGCCGCTAGCTCTACACCTATTAGTATCTTAAATAAATAGCCTTGAAATACAGTTTTGGAGCCCTCTAGCGCCGAAACGAAGCATGATAGGGCGCGCGTCCACAGCACTTTTTTTCTTGCTTTGACACGAGGATTCACCTCCCGAAGGTTTCTATCACAGGTTCTGAATCATTCTTTGTGCATAGAATGCTCTCTGTGAAAGTATGGTGGTAGCTTATATGTACAGTCCAGTTCCCAACTGATCTTCACCTCACTTGTTAAAAATGATTATAAAAATTATTTTTATTACACTGTATCTGCATATATTTCTATAGTATAGGACGGGGCTTAGAGCCTGGAGCATGAGGGAAAAACAATGTACTTGTCAAAGCAAACACCCTTGAATATAAACAACATATTTACCAGAATTTGAGCTACCGGAACATATAATTGTTTTTTGCGAACGGTAATTATGATCAAAATAGATATTGTCCTTGAATAATACCGTAATTGTGTACGGGATTGGTACATATTTTGGTAAATATTTAGAGTTTTTCAATGTATAATAAAAATGTCTTCGTAGTTGTATTATCTCTCGGAACTTAAATTCTTCCAGTAATTATAAATATTCCTTCAGTTCCCTGGAATTTTATTAGTATTTTATAACAAACTACACCAAATAACTCTATTCCATATGTCCTTAGTTATTTCCTTTTGTTTGTCAGGGTGAAGATATGGGAAACATAGCAATGTGGAAGTGAAAGCATAAATAATACAATTATTCGTCTCGTAAGACTGAAGAAAAACAAATTAATAATAAAATGAAAAAAAAATGTCTACGGATTTCAACTTCAATCCTGCTTATTACATTGCTTATCTGCGGTGTAAAACAACAAAAGAAACTTGTCGTCTGTAAAAAAAATATTGAAAAACTTGAAAAAGAACGATGTTTCTTAGTTTTAAAAATATCAAAAAATGATTAAATGCAACTTACCTGAATTTTTCCAGGAGCTTAATGATTTGATAAACGTCGCCAATATCATCAGGTTTAAACATAACCACAGACCCAATTTTCTATCAAGAGAATGGGAAAGTTTGTAATTGCATATCGTATACGCATACAGAATAGATAACACACTGTAGTTGTAAAGAGACTACAAATAATACATCCAATATATGGGGTTAAATGCGTAGGACCAACACGACGTTAGACCAACAATAATAATAATCCGCGACAAAAGAGCGAAAATAAAAATAGTGAAACAAAGAGGCGAAACAAAAGGAGAGTATTCAAAAAGACCGAAATGCAAAATGAACGAATGACAAAAAGGGCGAAATCTAAAAGGGCAAATAACGGAAAAGCATATTGTAGAAAGGGCAAAATACAAAAATAGCGAAACGTAGATCTATTATATAAAGAGACAAGTAGATATGTAGCATTTTCGACAACGGCATTTTCACTAGGATTTCGATCTGGTTGTGC
Source organism: Lepisma saccharinum (assembly GCA_022664845.1). NCBI lineage: Eukaryota > Metazoa > Arthropoda > Insecta > Zygentoma > Lepismatidae > Lepisma > Lepisma saccharinum. The sequence goes on from JAGDQP010004445.1 coordinate 83,173, forward strand.
GGTAGAGGAGGATTTTAGCACGAATATAACAAGTACGATATTTTGAGTGTGATATTAAATATTAAAAAAAATCTTTACAATTGCCTATTAGTATTGATGAAATCTCACCGATATAATCCTTTATTATGAAATATTCCTTGTACTAGTTATAATAGTAATAATATTTCTTTTTCTATCGTCTTACAATAAGATATTTAAACCCAAGTGTATTGTTCATGTCTTCTGTACTTCAAGTGCAAAGGTATTATTCTCACTTCTACAAGTTTCGAAGTTTAACTGTAAAAAAAATCAAAATACTAGACGAGATAGAAACATAATAGATTATTTTGGTAATAGCATAGTACGTAACTAATATGTATAGTATTTTACTAAATATAGTAGTGATATATAGTAATATACCCCTAGGATTAAGAAATATATAGTAAAATCGTACATTGTTGACACAATGGCTAATACTAGTATATTGATATTGCTGTAAATGCTTTGAAGATTTTAAATCGAGTTATGCATGATATAATATGATATCAGAATTTGACGTCAGCCTGTGGAATAGTTATGACAACCTTAGGATTTTATTGTTCTTGTTTTCGTTTCTTTTCTTTTTGTTTTAGGTAATGATTATAGCTGTGCTACTGTTTTGTTGTAGTTAAGGATTGTGTACATTATTGAAACGTTGGACTACTGATAAATAGAAGAAGGGAATTCGTCATGGTAAAACGCTTTATGGGATTTGGGGACGGAATAGGAAACCCGAGAAAAGTGATGTCTCTACATTTGATGGAAGCTGGACGAGGATGGGGGAGGTAGATTATAGTGAAGAATCACTTTAGAAGAAGTGAAGTGAAGAAGAATCTTCTCTGTTTTCTGCCGGACAATAGTAAGTCTTCAATGGATGGTAACCTTACTCTCAAAGGGAATTGTTGGATGTATCAGAGAAGTTATTTTGGATAATAAAAGTCATGTTATTTTGTAATTGTTTATATGTTAGTGGTTGGGCTACATTTTAGATGAATGACAGGACAATTAAGTGGATGCACTTGTGATACTACCCCCTAAGATTAAGAGGATTTCGTTCTTAGTTGAGAGCATTATACTAGATAACTTGATAGTTGATACGACCTCTAAGTATATATTTCAGTAATACACTTATCCATATGATAAAGGAAAATAGATAGATTAAATTATACATTAAAATTTTGGCGCAGTCGGTATGGCATCTATTGCCACCTACACGTTTGCCCATCTTTGAAAGATATGATCCGGAGATTATGGACATAAAGATGTACTTGGAACTGTTCAACTCTTTTGCTGAGATGTATGAATTGGAGGATAAGAAAAAAGTAATGCCATTTATCTCATCGATAGGTCAAAATTTGTATACGATTCTAAGTAATCTTTGTGCCCCAGACTTTTTGAAAGACAAAACGTTTGATGTATTATCAACATATCTCTTGGAATTTTATGAGGCTAGTTCGAATATTGTAGTGGAGAGATACAAATTTCATTCTATAAAACAAGCACAGTTTCAATCAGCTCGGAATTTTATCATGGATCTTAAGAAACAAGCAGCCAGATGCAAATTTGGAGATAATTTAGATGATCGATTAAGGGATCAAATTGTAATAGGTGTATTCGATGATATTACGAGAAAGCGTTTGCTATCAAATTCGAAATTAGATTTAACCAGAGCGATTGAAATTTTGGAAATCGAGGAACAAGTAGAACGTGATGCCAAATGTTTTAAGACTAACTACAACAGAGATGCAACCTGTTTTTCATTTCAACAGCCTCAGTCACAGTCAAGGAAACAACTCGAGCCGTCACATTCCAAAAATGCAACAGGTAATTTGTCAAAATGCAGAAATTG
>JAGDQP010004446.1:0-18014 GCA_022664845.1 Lepisma saccharinum
AAGGTTACCAGCCGAGGCTAGGAATGATTAGAAATGAACGCGGAGATCTTCAAGCGGATCCGACTAAAATTATCGATGTATGGAAAAGTTATTTTGACAAACTTCTTAATGTACACTACGGAGAAAAAACAGGAATGTAAAATCTATACTGCAGAACCGTTGATACCTAAACCTAGTGAGATCGAGGTCGAAATGTCGGTAAAGAAATTGAAAAATTTGAAATCACGGGGAATAGACAATATTTCAGCCGAATTAATTAAAGCGGGAGGAGCGGCACTAATCAAGGAACTGTATAAATTGATAAACGCTATATGGAGAAAGGAGAAGCTTCCAAAGGAATGGAAAATCTCAATAATAGTTCCGGCTTATAAAAAAAATGCGATAAATCGGACTGTAATAATTACCGCGGAATCTCGTTACTTCCAACCTGTTACAAGGTATTAAGTAACATTCTGTTAACACGCCCAAGTGTATACGTAGATTAAATAATTGGAGATCACCAATGTGGATTTAGAAGAAATAGATCCACGTTGGACCAGATTTTCACCTTGAGACAAATCTTAGAAAAGATATGGGAATACAATGGGACTGTTCACCAGGTATACATTGATTTTAAGAAAGCATATGATTCTATCAAAAGGGAAAAACTATACAATATCCTGGTACAATTTGGAATTGCGAAAAAAATTGGTTCAACTAGTGTGGATGTGTCTTAGCGACCCCATAAGCAGAGTACGGATAGGTAATAGTATGTCAGATAGTTACAAGGTTCGCAACGGATTGAAACAAGGCGATGCCTTGTCACCACTACTGTTTAACTTTGCGTTAAAATATGCGATTCAGAAAATAAAAGAGGACAAGAAGGGACTAACATTGAATGGCTTGAATCAATTGTTCGTATTCGCGGATGATGTAGATTTAATAGGGGAAGATATAGAAGCACTACAAAGTAACACCGATGTCTTAGTAGAAGCGTGCGATGAGATAGGTCTACAGGTAAACATAGGACAAAACAAAATACAAGATAAGCCGAAACACAGGGAATAACGGAAATATATGCATAACAATTAAGTATGAGAACATAGAGAAAGTAAACAAATTTAAATATTTGGGAGCATATGTAACAAGCAAAAACGAGATCACGAAATAAATAAAAAGTCGTTTAGCATCGGGCAACTCATATTTTTACTGAGTCCAGAAACTTTTAACCTCACGATTAATATCAAGAAAGTTGAAGTTGAAAATGTACAGAACGGTTATTCTGCTGTTAATATTTTACGGTTGCGAAAGTTGGAGTACGTCCCTAGCAGATGAACAAAAATTACGAGTGTTTGAAAATAAGGTCTTGAGAAAGATATACGGACCAGAACGCGACGCGATAACAAGAGAATGGAGGAGACTGCATAATGAAGAACTTCACGGCCTGTACGACTCATCCGATGTTGTAAGAATAATGAAATCGCGACCACTAGGGTGGGCAGGCCATGTAGCTCGGATGGGGGAAAAACGAAGATTATATTCCATCGTGGTTGGTAAGCCGGAGGGAAAGAGACCGTTGGAAAGGCGGAGACGACGTTGGGAGGACAATATTAGAAAGAATCTTGGAGAAGTAGGTGTTTGTAATGAAAACTGTCTTGATCTTGCTCAGGATAGAATCCTATGGCGAACGTTTGTTACTGCGGCGATGAACTTGCGAGTTCCGTAAGGTAAGTAAAATAGCAAGCCACTTCGCAAGACTTTTTAGTAAGGTCAGATATGATCTTGTTGAATTTCGCAGCAGCTCTGTATAATTGATTTACCGATGCTGTAGATGTGATGATGTAGACCTAGAGGAACAGGGAAATGTTTTCTCAGTCCATGTGGTCTGGTGGTTACGGTTTCTGTCTCCCCATAAGCATTGGGGCGGCGGCGCGGGTTTGAGTCCTACTCACTGGTCTTCCTGAACAGTTTTTTCTCAGTTCTACCAGGCGATTTCCGAGTGGTGCCTTTAGTAGAGCACCCTTATCCTTTACATTCTCCATTCCTTCAATCGCACCCATTGGCCGTGATAAATGGTAAGTCATGTTGGCGTTAGGGCGCTGTAGAGGCAAAAAATGCAAAGGTTCAGGAAATCAAACTCAGTCCTCAGGAAAGGAGCGTTTTCTGGCGTCGACAAAGGTTTATTTTAATATGTAATGTGTGTGTTAATTGGAAATTACATAGTGTTTGTGTGTAAGCGCAAGTAAATATCTGTAAGTGTAAAGTGACCAGTAAATTGTGCTTCATGCACTTTACATTTGACATGTCTACCATGTTCTGGTAATATTTATAAAACAGTTGAATACAAATTTTCAGTGTTTACAAGTAACAGGAGTGATGGGGTGTACATGTTAGAATTTTCTTGTTTCTTGTTTTTATTTTCTCTGAGGAACGGTTAGAAGTCACTCGAGAAAAACATATGATAAAATTGTTTTTATGCGATATTAGTCTTAAATAAGTTGAGAAGCACAATTTGTTTGTCGTCTTACACTTACACATATTTATTTCTACATTTCCATGAAAACTACGTAATCTACAATTAAACATGCAGTGCGTATTAAAATTTCAATTCCAATTGTAATCATTGTCTGCGCCAGAAGACGCTCCTAGGCAACGTTTATAGAATTAACTATAGATTATGTCAGACGTGACGTACTAGAGATAAAATATTTGTAGTAACAAAAATCAAGTTTAATGTTCTTCATCGATCAATGATAAATTCAGTGACGTAGTCAGTGTGACAGATTTGTTCTATATACAGTATTAACTTCAATACAGGTCTTAAATGAACTGATCGTGGGTTTCATACTATAGATCAACATTGTAACTCAAATATTGCAAGGTTTCTAAGCCAACAATGGATTTTGCATAGTCTTTGTGTGAACAATGAAGAAACCGTAAATGTGTGTTATAAAATAGCAGCTTGGCAACTTTATGTTACAGATATGGTATGAAGAGGAATTTCGTCACTTTGATGGCTATATAATCCTCATATCACCAATAATTACAGTTGGAATTGGAAGTCATGGACTCAACCAAGGATATTGGAGTTAGGTGATAGCCCAAATTTGAAACACTTGCATCCGAACGTACCAACTTGAGGCTTCCATCTTGGTGCGCACAGTCAGAATTTAGGAGGGTGATATTTATTCGTAACTTTACATATTGATATGTTAATTTGGTTAAGTCATCATCATATTCAGCCATTTTTTTTATCCACTGCATAATGAAGGCCTCCCTCTTTTCTTTCCACATATGTCGGTCTGCTGCTATCCTCGTCCATGTAGCTTATGAGAAACGCTTGATTTCATCTACCCATCTTGCATTGGGACTCGTCTCGGTCGTTTATTTTCTCTAGGGATCCAATGTAGTACATTTGGCGTCCATCTGCTCATCTAGCTATGTGACCGGCCCATCTCCCCTTCATCTTCTTCGCAGTCTTGATTATATCTTCTGCCTTTGTTTGTGCGCGAATCCATTCATTTGTCTTGTCCTTCCTTATTATTCCTAGCATGCATCTGTCCATTGGTCTTTGTGTGACTCTTAATCTTTGAGTCGTTTGCGCATTCAGTGTCGAAGTTTCACAGCCGTTCATCATTACAGGTAAGACACATTGATTATAAACTTTACGCTTCAGACACATTGGTAGTTTGCTTTTGAAAATAAAGTGTAGTCTTCCAAACGAACTCCACGTCATTTTACCTCTTCTATGTATTTCATCAGTCAACAAGGCATTCTATGTTTTGAGCTGGCCTAGGTAAACATACTCATCAACTATGCCTGTTGTCTGTCCGTTAATCTTTATTTCCTTCTTTTCAGCATGTTGATTGTATATTACTTTAGTTTTATTTAAATTCGTTTTAAGGCCTATTTTCGAACTTTCATTACACAGTTCTTCCATTCTGGTGTGTAGTTCTTTTGTACTTGAAGCAAACAGGCCTATAGTTAAGTATATACATTCTGTCAAGAAAGTACCGGAAATTAGTCAATAAAACACAAAATATGCATTATTTATCCAAATTTATTGTGTCGCCTTCAAAGTAGGCCCCTTCCGAAATAATACACTTATGCCAACGAATAATCCAATCATCAAAACATTTTTGAATCTCATTTTCCGGAATCGACTTCAGTACTCGCTGGGAATCCTCTTTGATGTCTACTATTGACTGAAAACGGGTGCCTCGAAGTGGTAATTTGAGTTTTGGAAAGAGAAAAAAGTCGGCCGGAGCCAGATCAGGGGAATACGGTGGTGGTTCGATAAGATTTGTTGAGTTTTTGGCCAGAAATTCGTTCACAGTGATAGCCTTGTGAGATGGTGCGTTATCGTGGTACAAAATCCATAAGTTTTCTTTCCACAAATCTGGTCTGTTTCGACGAATTTGCTCTCTCAAACGCCGCATAACACTCAGATAATATTCTTTATTTACTGTCTCACCTTCTGGCAAGAATTCCGAGTGCACAACACCGCGATAATCTAAAAAAACTGTCAACATCACCTTCACTTTTGATCGACTTTGACGTGCTTTTTTCGGTTTCGGCTCAGTTGGAAGGCGCCATTCCGAAGCTTGTTGACTGGTTTGGATGTCAAACTCGTAAACCCATGTCTCATCACCAGTTATAATGCGTTTTATGAATGTGGGGTCGGAATTGACTCGTTCTAGCATGTCTTCAGCAACCCTTACACGATTGAGTTTTTGCAGAAATTCAGGTCTTTCGGCACTAGTCGAGCGGCAACGCGTTTCATGCCCAAACAATCATTTAAAATGGTATGAATTGATTCGTGAGACACAGAACTTTCAGCGGCTATCTCTCTCAAACTTAAACGACGATTTTCAGTCACCATTTCCTTTACTTTAGCGATGTTAAGTTCAGTTGAAGACGTTGATGGTCGACCTGAGCGAGGCAAATCTTCCACCACATCTCGACCGCTTTTGAATGCACTGTACCACTCATACGCACGTGTTTTTGATAAAGTCGATTCACCGTAAGCCTTATGTAACATTTTCAGCGCTTCGAAACACGAAATTTCATTTGCAATGCAAAATTTGAGACAGATTCTTTGTTCGATATGTTTATCCATTGTAAACATCGCACACACACGCTTGAGATGGACTGACAAATGGAGCACTGTAAACAAACTAAATGACAGATGGCGCTCAAACTCCGCGCGAGCATAGAGGGCAGTTGTGCTAACGTAGCGACAAGAAGAATTTCAACACTCCCTTTAAGTGGGCTTTGTAAATGTACAATTCCCGGTACTTTCTTGACAGAATGTATAGTTTGGTTAAGTATATACTGTCAATTAAACAACACAGAAACGAGTAAAACTTTTGTTTTTCAAGCTGGTCACTTTAATTTTGAAGTCTTTCCCATTTTTTAAAATTCTGGCCGTGTACACCAAGATAGCAGACTAACGTCGTTACGTTCAGATTCGGGTTTCTCAATTTTGGTCTGTAATATAATTCTAATATCATCCATGTTTGAGTCAATGACGTCACGTCCGACAATCTATAGTTAGTTTTATAAATGTTGGCTCCTAGGTGAGGGTATTCGGAAGTGCAAAATCAATACCAGAATTCGGAAATTCTACGATTCCGGAATTTCAAAACGTGGACATTTTTTTTAGGGCTGAAATATAGGTAAGTTAAGTTTGATTTGATGTACTGACCCTTCGTGGGTAATTGCCGTATCTTTTCTTCGGGGAAATGTTTGAAAACTGCTTTGGTCCAAGGATATTGGTAAAATTCAATGAGCAGGTCAGGAAAATAGAATTTACTTTTGTTAACTTCTCATTAACTAACCGTCAATAAAATACACTTTCTCACTGACATGCAAGTGATTTTGAATCGTATATTTCAGGTCGCCTGTTTATGTTTGGTGATGTAACTCGTACTGTAACTATTTTGACTACTTTTTGCATTAAGGAACCCACTCACATGACATCTAAGCTGATAAAAACCAGATAAGATTAGTCTACAGCGACGATCTCTGACGTTAGATGGCAGCACTACATCTGTGTGTCTCTAATGTATTTTTGTCATACGAAATTTCAATGCTGCTTCAACAAATTAAAGCCTAGAAAGTTCATAAAGAATTCAAGGGTTCAATCCGTACTGATTTTTTTTTCATTGTTGAAATCGCGTGTGATTGTTGCAGTGGAGATCCAAACCTATAACAATGAAGTGCTTTAGCAATGAACAAAAAATGAAAGCATCGGTAGACATCAAAACATTGATAGAACCTCAGTTGGCTTCGTGTTCGGGAAGTCCTGCATTCGATACCAACAACCGACTGACTGTCCGTCTCCAGGGCTTTTTTCTGTCATACCAGCAAATGCCGGGATGACATCTTCATCTTAGGCCTTGACCGACACCTTCACTCGTCCTTTTTCCACCCTGTCCTGGCGCAAAGCCCATAAACAAATTTAATTCAATTTCGAACTGCTTTCGTGAAAAATTCAGTTACGCCAAGATGTCTCTTCAGCGACGAAATATCACTACATGCTTCCTCAATAAGTGTATATAATTTATTTGCGCATCTCTTATTTCTGTATAACTTTTAACTACTTTATTTCTCAGGTTAGGTAGGAGGCATTTCTCAAAGTTAGGGCCTGTTGAATGTTATAGAAAATAACAGAAGCATATCAACATTTATTAGTGCTCCGAACCACTTCATTGTTCTATGTAGTCATTATTATTTTCCACTCATTTAGCACCATGGAGAAGCTTCAATATGCTCTCCGCAGACCTGGGAGTTCAGTCAGTCTAGCAGTTCCTTTTTCAGCACCTCACTTTCTTCGAATCTGCTCTTCAGCAACAACATCAATTTCTCTTTTGAAAGGGATGGAACCAACCATCTTCTTACGAAGGGGCTGTGTTTATGACTACAAAATTGTTGTCCTTCCTTTTTTACCTCTCTTAAACGCCATCTAAAAGTTACGACCAAGTTTTGCCCAAACTTTACGCTTTAGGAAAATGTAGGAAATTCTTTGGCAGTAGTAATTTCCGTTTTGCCACACGATTAAAAAAAAAGGCACCCATAATTTTTTAGGAAAGATAGCAATAACTGTAGTGCTTGAGAAACAGGGGAAAATGTGTACATGTGTGTCTGAAACCCCTATTTTGTGTCATTTTATGCTGCTTCCTTTGACATTTTCATTTCCCTGAAGGAAGCATGCGGTTACAACTACACTACAAAAGAAGAGAGGATGAAGGAGGGGGTGGAAGAGAAGAGCAAACAGATGTTATTTCAGTATCGGCTATTAGCAACGATCCTACATAAAAATATAGACAGAAGCCCATTGATGATGACGATAAAAAACAAAAAACGAGGTTCCTTTTCAAGCTGTTTTCTTCCAAAATCGAACTCGGACTGTCCTAAACCGGAATATCTGTTCGGATTCAGACTGTCCGAATCAGGACATTTTATCGGGCTCGGACACTAAAATGTCCGAACATCGGACAGTCCGAGTCTGACGAACAATCCTAGTACCATCCCGGCATTTGTATGTTATGGAAAAAAAAATCAGGATTTGGAGCCACTTTGATCGTTCACAGGACCTTCCGATTGAAAAGCCACTCGGTCTGAGCCATCATAGTTGCATGCATGTAAACCATAGAGTATTGCCTATTATTGCGAGAATACCTGCGTAGGTATAATGTACGAAATTTGTCCTTGAGTTGTGGAATTGAAAGCAGAAGGTTTTTTTTTCCTTCCCTTTCTGCTAAGACGTGAATTGTATCTTTACCCGGCTCCCGTGGGATAGTGGTTACAGTTGCGGACTTCGGATTGGCACTGAGGAGGCGCGCAGGTTCGAATCCTGCTGCTGCCTATACTGACCGAAGTAGTTTTCCAGGGTGTATCTCAATTTCATGGGAAGAATGTCTGTATGATACCTTGACAAAGGTCCTGGTCTCTATCGTCCTCTTCCCTGACAGAAGAATCTTCACCGCGGTATGTCATTCCTTAAACATGTGTATTACATAGGACATAGCTGTCTGTCTGCCCCATAAATTTAAGTGTAATAAACTAAATGAAAGGTAGGATAGGTTATGGTATTTCTAAAAAATATGCAGTTTCTCGTAATGTAGTTTACCAGATAATTATGGATGAACATTACGAATTGGTGGAGGTTAGTGCTGTTGACTGTACGAGTGCCAAATGATGTAATGTGATGGTTACCTGTGTGTAACATTTACGTTTATTTTTATTTTATTTCAGGGCGCAGAGCATCTGCAATCTTCTTAATGAATGTGGGTGGCCTGCAGTTCATATCACAGGCTCTCAGGACCAATATCAGAGACTTGAAGCCATGAGTAAACTCAAAGAATTCAAGTGTCGTGTGTTGTTGTCAACAGATCTTACAGCTCGAGGGATTGATGTGGAAAATGTTAATCTTGTGGTCAATTTGGACGTTCCGTGGCATGGTGCTACGTATTTGCATAGAATCGGTCGGGCTGGTCGGTATGGCACGCATGGAATTGCAATTACTATTGTCGCTGAAGGCAAAGAAATGTACGAGTTTCAGGCAATCATGAGAGAGACAGGCCTTCAAGTGTATAAATTACCTAAGGAATTTCACGGTGACTTATGGACTTGTGATAATGCAAGGTTTGAATTGGTTGGTACAACAGGTGACGAGCTTAATCTAAGTTCATCTAGTGAGTCTCCAAAAAAGGAAAAATCTGGATTGACTAACGGTATAAATGAAACGCTAGAGCAAGTTCCTAGTGAAGAAACAGACAATGATTCAAGCGTGGTAAAAGTACTAAATGGTTTTGGCAACGGTGAGAATGAAATGAAATCCACTGCAGATGCAGGACAGGATATTGGAGAGATACTACTGAAGAGTACTTGTGAAGACAGTAAAGAGTTAAGCGAAAAGCTTTCTTCGTTAAACCTTGAAAATGCCGTCACAGCAAATACGATCACAACTGAAGATCTGCAAATGTTTCATGATGCATTGTGTAACACTTTCGTGAAAAACAAGGACGTGAACTCTAAACTTGAAACATACGATACTTTATTACAATCCTTAACGGATTTTCGATGCAAGAAAGACAATAAAATGGATGATGGTGGTGATCATATGGAAGAATTTATACAGTTTGAACCTACAGGAGCCGTCGATGCCATCAACAATACGGAGCGTGTACTAGAATCCATCAAAAGTGACTGTCGTGTCAAACTAAATACCATGAGAGAGAAATGTAAGCGGTTGTCTGCTAAAAATATTCTGAAGTACATGTCGGAAGGACTTCCGTTACCGTTTAAGGAGCTGACCGAAAGTGGAGAAGTGAAAAATAGTGTATTAGACGAAAAGTGTGACTTAATATTCGATGAAAAGTGTTTACGTGAGGATATGGTGGATGAATGTTTTCGTAGAACACGAGGAGCTGTGCGTGGGCCAAGAAGTGCGAGTGACAGCTGCTCCGAAGAAGAAATTGAAGAACAGGTAAAGATTGGTAAAGGTTCCAGTAACGTTAAAGCCACGAGAAAGTCACATAGAACCAGAAGGAAGAATCATTCAGGTAAGAAGCGTGGATCCGAATATAGCAGTGACAGTTCGTCAGAAGAATCCAGTGACTCTTCGGAGGATAGTTCTGAAAGTGACGATAGTGGTGCTGTAGGTTATAAACAAACACAAGCAGATAATAGTAATTACGGTACAGGTAATTATTATGGATATTCATGTAATCAACCTAGTTATTATCAGTATTACTCTCCTCAGTACCTGCCCAACTATAATACTGGACAGTTATATCCTGCTATGGATCAAAACCTGTATCAGTATCCTACCAGTACCGGTACTGAATATGACTATCGTATGATGCCTTATAATACCTATCATTACGCTACCTCATGGTATCAGATATGGAGTACTCAGTTAAGGCAAATAAGGGAATACATTCAATACAATGAATATTGGAGGCATCTCTTCTCTAACCGACAGTTTCGGTAAGTGTGGTCGGGAGTAATCCGGCTGGATTGATAACTTAAAATAGAAAGGAAATATAATTCCCAATGAAAGTTTCATAACCAGCGAGGCTTTCATGAAGTCTTTGCTTAATCTTTCGAACTAAACCAAGAGTAGTTGCTCTGTTGAAGCGTTTTTTTCGTACTTCACATTCCGATTAAGGCTTCCTTATTTTTCGACTTCCACCTTTATCCATTGTACTCAAGTATTGAGTGCTACCAAGTAGAAAGTACGTTTGTTAATGGTAGACTACATTTGTATACTCTGTCGATGATGTGCTGTGAGTCAAACGTTTAAAACAGTATGTTGTATCAATTTGCGTGCAGTAAATACATTTTTTGGTTCCATCCAAATGTTTACGAATGGTAATGCTGTCGTACAAATGTTTGAATGGAACCGAAAATTTAATATTCGAATTATTTCAGCATGAATTCTATTAACTTTTGACGGCGTTAGACTATTATAGATTGCAATTCTTTGTTTGTTTGTTCTTTTGTATATATTGGTACTGACTGTATATTCGAAATAATTAACTAAAAATCGCCGAGAGCGAAGATGGAAGCTTCTGTATTTTTTAAATCAGTTATGTTTTCGTTTCTGCAGTAGGGGTTGTTAAAGGTTGCCATGACAGGATTTAACTTACTTATTTTAAAGAGAATTATTAATGGGTTGTTCATTTTTTCTTGAATTTTCGTATCTGACTCGGAAATCGTTCCCTTTAAATAAATAAAAAAATAAATATCCTTCTAATTATCGTTTATAGGCGTTCGATATTATTTTCCAAGAGAAAGAACATATATTTTCCTTTCTGTAAACTACCAGATCAATATCAGTTTTATTCTAGTGCTATATCTTGGGTTATTTCGATAGAAAATAGTTCACTGAAGGGAAGAAATTGCTTTCCTGGTCCTGTCTTAGAAAGGATGGTTGTGTTTCTTATTGTTGATCGCAGACTGCAGGTTAGGTTAATTGGGTCAGCATTCTAAAAGTTATATCCGTGATTTCGTAAAAAAAATTCCTACAACAAAAATTTAGTATATCATCAAGAAAATGCAGTTTCGTCATAAAGTTCTGTTTGAAGAGCGCGTATATGATTGATTTGCTTTTACGTGCATTTCAGTAATAAATACTATTTTTCTGGTGTTCATATTCATAATGTGTAAAAATAAATAGAAAAAGCTCTCTGCGAAAGACTGTTAGCATGTTGTAGTGAGCTGACTTAATAATAAGTCAGACGACATAGGTTTTGATTTATAAGTTACATTCGTGGCATTGTGACGCCTGTATAAATTAATTACATATAATGAAATAGATCTATGTCTCATTATCGCATAGAGTCACTCAAAAGAAATTCACTGTAATTAGAGGGTTCACAGTTGAAGCCATGAAGGTGAAATGATTTGTTAAGACTTGAATAGGATCTTTGCTGGATAAATACTAAACTGTACTTGTGAGTAGAAGTTGGTTGTTTAATGTCTTTGTTTGTTTACGTTATTTAGTTACTTTATGTATGAAAATGTATATTTTATAAACAACGGAACAGATTGATAAATATGCTTTTGTGATCCTACAAGTGGATCATTCAATGAAATATCAGTACGTATTGTTAAGTAGAATTAACTTCGGTTAAACAGAAATGGTCTAACAGTATTACATTTTACATAGTATAGTACTCTCAAGAAAGGCTGTATAGGATTAGTTTTCTATTTTTTTGGTTCAGAAGTAACTGAGTATTGAATGCCCGCGTATACATAGCAAGCTGTGGTGAAACCTGTAATAAAGATACTTATCTTGTTTATACGAAATTTGTTCGAGCTGATTTCTTCTATACAGTATTTTTGATAGTGGAAGAAACATCGTTAAACTGTTTGTCTGTTGCTAATTAAAACAAAACGCATTTTTTGTTAAAATATACTATTAAAATTTATTTCCGTTTGCTCATCCAATGCCCAAAGATGTACAGAAAATGGCCGATAATTAGATTTTCAAAGTCCGACAAGTTGGCAATATTGACCAATATTCATTGCAGATTTATGGTTAGCGTTTTACTTTTTCAGTTTACTGCATGCTTTACTTCAGTGTTGCCAAATTTGTCAGTTTTTTGGACTTAGAAAACTTTTTCATCAGCCATTCTTCGTAAATTTGAGTGTATATATATATATATAGGCAGTTCTGTATAACAATCATTATCCGTTAGAAGTCAACGCACACACTGATAGTTAAAATGGTCTGTAGCACGTCTATTTATATATACATATGTAGACCAGAGACCCAGATGGAAGGTCTGCTCCATTTTCATCACTTCTCCCACAATCACTATCAACACTGCTAATGGTCGGTACACCCTCAATCCCAAGGGTACATGCCACACCCCTAATGTTATATACATCCTAACCTGCAAGTTCTGTGATGCATTTTATGTAGGGGAAACAGGTTGTGCTCTTAACATTCGAATTAATAACCATCGTCACTTCTGTACTATCAACCAACCGGTCCCACAATACCAATTTTGATCTATCTTTCCTGGTTGCCATAATCTACATTTTACACCGTACGACCAGCACCTCAACACGCCGTCTGTGGGAGAATGCCTTTATTCACGTTTTGAGCGCGAAAATAAAACCTGGCTTTAACCTTCAATAACTCTAAGCTCCCCTTTTCCTTTGCATTTTCAACACATTTCCATCCACGATCCCACCTTGTACTTACACGCTATACAGTTATTATTATTTCAAGTTCCGGATATCTACGCGCTACAGCAGTCAGTTGTTCTCCAGTTTTGATGCTTTGTCCGCTACGTGTCGCCACTGCCTCTTCAAACTTGTACTTTGTGAACTTCGCTGTCTTCCTCTCTACTTGAAAAAGTGTGAATACACGAAATTTAGTGACTTTTTTTTTATGTGTACATGTGAATATGTGTGATCTAATGCGTTAGTAAGCTGTAAGTAATCCTTTTTTCTCTTTCATTTGTCTTAAATTTACCATAAATTGCCTTCCCGGCTTTCCTTTGTACTAGTTATATATATATATATATATATATATATACTGTTACCCCTTTATAACGAATCAGAAAAGACCAAAAAATAATCAGTTCAATGTTTCCGGAAATTCGTTGAAACAGAATACAAAAAAAATTCACTGTCGGTTATGTTTCAAGTAAAGAATAAAAATTTTGAGTAGCATTAGATATTTATTTCTGAGGATAAATTAAGAAATGTGAAATAATAATAATAATAATAATAATACGTGATGAAAATATTCTATGTGAAAAAGAGCGCCATTGAATTTTCGTGCGATATTTATGTCAATAATACGATAGACACCGGAGTTTTAGTTTGTAGCAACTCTGCAACTAAATGTTAAAAATAAAATCGCTGGTCTTTATTTAGACAAGGATCCTTTTCTGAACTACATATGTGAAACCATTCCTCAAAACCGCTGATAGTATTTCATCAAAGGATTCAAATGCTTTATCAGGAAATGAGTCTGTGCTTAGGTGATGAATAATATCAATCTTTTGTACAACAAATCAAAGGAGGTTATTTTAAGGAGATTTTACCCTGCTGCTTGATATTCGTCCTTATCTGAT
This sequence comes from Lepisma saccharinum, assembly GCA_022664845.1. NCBI lineage: Eukaryota > Metazoa > Arthropoda > Insecta > Zygentoma > Lepismatidae > Lepisma > Lepisma saccharinum. The sequence continues at coordinate 13,584 of JAGDQP010004446.1, forward strand.
TTTGCAATTTGATTATTATACAATCAGGCTGTTATCACAATGTTAACATCAGTCTTCTCAATCATTAACTCTGTCGACAGGTGCAAAATCGTAGAAAACAACATTATCCGGAACAATTCCAGCGGTTTCCAAACTTGCAGAAATGTTTTGATTGCTACTGCATAACTTACAAGCACGCACAGACTCATACACAATACACTTTCGTTGCCAAAGACCATCCTTTGTTCATGGAAAGTTTCATTGTCTTGTCCATTCATTTAAAACTTGGCGTAGCCTTCGCTTCATGCACATAAAACCTCGTCGCATAATTATTGCAACTCAAGGATATTGTTTTATGCTTAGTAGTAAAATATATATGTAAAAAAAGCAGTGTGAAATCGCTTTATTCTGTTAGGTATTCGGTGAAAATTGTCTGTCGTGTCTAATTTTCTTGTAAGTGTGCTGAAGTGTACACTAGATGAACACTGTGGAAATATCCTTTCAAAGTGAGAGCTCAGTTACGCCTGAACCGATTTGATTATTTAGTATATTTGTGTCATGTGAGGTCACTATGCCTCCAGTATGACGTAGTAAGGAATTGTACATCTGTATAACAGCATTTTTTGTTATAGGGCTTGTTTTCTTCTGTTCAGTTTCTTAATGAATTATTTCTAAGTAGACCATATTTTTAAATGTTTATCTTCAGGTAATGAAAATATTATAGTGAGAAGGTCTAACAGAAAGTTAAGATAAATTGTAGTCTCCTAAATTAAGACAAAAAATATTATATTGAAATTAAAATGTGTATGATGCATACCGTTAACCCTACAGTGGGGTAAGTTTGTTCTTGGAATGTAAGATTAAAAGTGTTTCGGAGAATACTTCTAAAGTTTTGCATAAGAAATAAGGGCTACAATAACATGAATTAATTAATGTGATAAATATGTCTACGTTTTTATCAGTCGTCGTCGTCGTATGAACATGAGCTCTGCTTACAATTTGACAAGGCCGAAATTTATTTTTCCGTTTTTGTTCCTCGGATTGAGTAACCCGAATTCTTCATAGATGAGTTAAAAATTTTTAAGTTGGGAAAGTCAAGAGGAGAATCAAATTTAGATATACCTCAGTGAACTTTTGAAGTATTCTTGTTTCGGATCCAGTAGTTAAAACTTGAAACGGAAATCAAAGAAAATAGTTTTTTTAACGGAATCTATAATAGCCCTTAACGCATGTACAATTACACTTATGTTCCTTATGCAACCATTCAGAAATGAAAACTCTGATCCTTAAATGTGGACTTGGGTTGTGTTACTTGTTATATCGTATGAATTGTGTTATCATCTTCGTATGATTATAAACATCCTTTCTATTTTTATCGAATACTTGTAAATTTCGGAATGCTCTACAAACGATAGAAGTTTAAAGAAGTGTAATATGAAACAAAGGTCAAGTACATGTCTGGATGTAAGAAAACTGAGTGTTTTAATTTTCTTTGCAGTGCATTGACAGCGATCGCAAGTGCAGAGTATTAGTTAGTTGAATAAAATAAAATTTATATTGGGTTAGCTCTTGAATGACTAGAATATTAGAATCTCCATGCAATTGTAATATTGTGAAACGCGTTGCCCATTGTAATTCGCTGATCTGTCGTCGTTTTTGTTCTCTTATTTCACTTGGATTGGCGCATCCTTCCATCATTACCTCTCTTGGGTCTTCTGCCATCCAATTGAACCTCACTGTCCTTGTCGCTAAACTATGCTTGTTCCGTTAATCATGGACAATGCATCGACCATTTTGTCGTTGACTTTGGAGACAGCTCAGGAGAAAAATGGTAGAATTGTTTTAGAATAAAATAGAATTGTTTTATTTAGAATGGTAGTGAGTTAAGTTTTAAATATTTAGCATACTGAAGAAACACTTTCATTGCAGCGTGTTGTAGACTTAACAGAGGAGGACACAGTTCAAGGTAATAATAATAATCAATGAAGATCAGATACAGATAAATTTGGAAAAATCTATTCATGGGATTAACAGACAGAATTTCCTGGGTTAACAGTATCGAATAAGCGAACGTACTCATATGGAAGCTGGTCTTCTGTTTCAGGATCTGACTAAAATATCTGGAGAACCTATTGTTGATTGGGTAACGTTCCTTATCTGTTTTGTAACATTATTTCCTGACAATGTCTTAGCGCTTCTGGAATAGAGTTACCTGTGTTATACCACTTGAAAGAAATATATTTCCTGAGCTATTACTCGTATGGTAGGAACAGCAAAAGAGTGGTTTTTCAAACAGATTTTCGTACGATACTATTAAGTATTGATGTCTAGTCTTCTAGCAAATGTGTGACTATGTGTATTAAATAACTGTTGTATGTATAAGAATGTTTGAAGTGCCTGTCAACTCTTAAAAATAAAAATAATAAAAAAATAAATCCACAGTTCTATATATATATCTACCTTCGGAATTAACATTGTTCCCAGTCTGAGAGATTTTAAATTTAGTTCTCTGATAACCTAAATAGTATATATATATATATATCAATGCATAAAGAGGTACTCGATACTTTTGGTAATATAGTCTTTGAACAAAACACTCGAGTATCATGTCAAGTGACGGCTTCTCTGTTCATCAGTTGATTTAATTGCTCAATAGCGCGGTGTGTATGTGAGAAAAACTTCATTAATTATATTTCATTGACCCATGATTTTAATTTATTCCGTGTGCAGAGGACAAATTTGAACGTTAAGTTGTTAATGTGATTCTTGTATACAACATAAATGGATGTGTTTTTTACGACGTAGTTCAGATATTACAGATTCGCAGTCTACAAAAATAATATGTTAACTACAAAAAGTTACCATGCGATCAAATTCTATAGAATGGAAAAAAAAAATGTTCATATTTTTTTTTTTTTAATTCTTAATACTATTTGGTTTTCCACTGCCCACTGTAATAATTACTCATCAATATCATTTTAAATCTTGGATGTTTATTTGCCAATGTGATATGCTGTAAAAATGATTCTTCGCAATTAAATTACTGTTTGAACCATCATATAATGTGATACTTTTGTATTTTCCAGTAATAAAGAAATAAATAATATGACTATGTTTGTTTTTATAATTGAATCTATGATTTTAATTATCTGATTGAAATTTACAACTGGTATAACGGTGCCCACAAGCATGAAAAATCAGGAAATGTCAGGAATTTAAAGATTTGTCAGGAAATGATTAAATATGAGGTCAAAATTCAGGAAAAAGTATAAAAATCTACCGCTGCGTCAGAAAATTTTCCCTCATGGACTCACACTGTAAATACACTCATGTCACTTGACCTTAATGATGCTGAAAACTTGCTTCCTGTAGATAAAGTTGATGTCCGTTTCCAGACCCAGAAGGAAGTACACGCCACTGAACTTCAGTTGTTGCAATTCCGAAAGGAATGAGAGACATTTTTGAGAACCCCAGTTGAGAAGTTAAAATGAAAGAAGACCCTTCAGATATAAGGCAGACACAGGAATGTCTTCCCTGGATCCTTCTGTAATACACGTTTTGCACAAGGTTCAAATGCCTCCTTCACTGTTTGTTCGAAGCTAACAGAGTACCACAGAATCTAGCAGAAAATGCAAAAAAAGAGAAGATGCTCTCTGTGTGAAGAGAAACTACTGTATGAAGATGCCAGAACATCCTTTTCACAAAGCTTTGAAACATATTTTCAAGACAAGCAAGCAATTGCCAGCCTCGATGATTTCTATGCTTCACTTCTTTCAAACAACCAAAAATACTTATCACTTTGGAAAGTGGTAAAGTACCTTTGCAAAATATTTTAGTAAAAACTTTGTTCCTGTAATATTGTATTTTGAATTGTAAAGAAGTAATAAAGTCATAAAATGTGCTACTCAGGTGAGAGGTGGACAGCTATGGGTCTAGTGGAGGCTGCATGTAAAAGAAAACAAAATATTTTGTAAAAGTATGAAATTGGGTAGTTTTAAAGTCAGCATTTTTTTAAAAAAAATCTGGTCAGGAAATGTCAGAAAATTTTAAGTTCACAAATTTTGTGGTCACTCTGTATAAGTTAGAAAATTACAACTATTTAACTCACCTTAGGGGGCGTTCAGGTATTTTAGATTTCTCCCCCTCCCCCCGGCCCTTGTAAGCAAAATGAAGTAGATGGACTATTTCTAATACATAGGCGCCCAGAACAAAAAAATAAGCAACGCTTGAACCCCCTTCCCTGCATGATAAGTAATGTTTAAACGACCTCTTGAAGTATGGTTTTAATGTTGTTGTTGTAGTTCGTTTGCTATACGTTTCCGAGCGGCTGTTGCTCCGTCTTCAGGCCGTCGCAGAGATGTGATTTAAGTGTGTAGTTTTAAAAAAAGATTGTACGTGAAGTTTAATTATATATATATATATATATATATATATATATATATATATATATAT
>JAGDQP010004446.1:18114-54149 GCA_022664845.1 Lepisma saccharinum
ATATATATATATATATATATATATATATATATATATATATATACATAATTATATATAATAATAATAAATCACAGCCATATTCAATCCACTAGTGGATGAGGCCTCTCCCTGAAGGGAGGAGTTCGTCTACTGCTCCCACGCTGACCAGACGGGTTGGGAGAGGAGAGCCGAAGCTCTCACTGTGATCGCCACTGTCTTTTATTCACAGCAGCTCCCCAATTGTCCTCACGATGCTGGGTCAACACCGAAATTTTTGAGCCCCCACCGGGACCGCTCGCACTGAAGTCGAGCGCGTTACCGACTAGGCTACGCAGGAGCTCATATATATATATATATATATATGTGTGTGTGTGTATGTGGAAAGATGTGTCTACAGTCGGACTGAAGTGTTTCATTTAAGAAATAATGCATATTTTTCAATATACGTACATATTTATTGAAGTTCACATACAGTCTATTTTCACTAAAAACTACACACACACACACACATACAAATTACATCTCTAGGACGGCTTGAAGACGAAGCGACAGCCGCCCTCCGAAAGTCGTAGCAAATTCATAGGACTGAAGCAACTAAATAGGACGACATTAAAAAAAAAAACTTACCCTCAGTGAATCATAATAGTTGTAATTTTGCAGTTGGGTCCTCTGTGCGTTAAGATGGCTTTACGTGTTATACAAGTAATCGTATTTGCCCGGTGTATAAAACGCATCCTGTTTTTGAGGACGATTTTTGGGGGAAAATATCATGTACGTTAAAATTCCATTAGTTTCGGTACTTTTCAAAGACAGTCTTTCGTCAGCAATATCTTAGACCCTTCAATCAAGATTACAAAATAAATGTAACGGAAACAAAGGCGGTGAAATACGACTCTTCAAATTCAACAGTATTGTTAATGTGCCTACACAATATTACCGATACTTGGTATTTGCCGGAGTATAGGAAGCAGCGGCCCCGTATAAGACGATTTTCGAGGGGAAAAAGTGCGTTTTATACGCCGTCAAATACGGTATTAAGAAACACTTGAAGTGTCTTGGAGGAATGAAACGAGTTTCCATATAAACTGAGAAAATGCCTGACTACACACCAGGAATGGTTATAACCTTTTTCGATTTGTGGAGCAATTTACAAACTGTGAATGATAGGCTACGTCGCGGCTATATATTTTACAAGTTATATATAACATATTAATTCTTGTAATAATTTTGTTTTGAGAAGCTATGAATTTGCGGTACACCAATAAGAGGCTAGCAGACTCCTGCTGTAAATTCAATTTTAAGTGTTGGGATACTTATTTGTACAAATAAGTACATAAAATTGTTTTATGTATAGCTCAACACGTGAACTCGCAATGTACTCATATACAGGGTGTCCCAATCATATACGTAAAAACTTCAGGAGATGATTTTTCACACCAAAATAAGAATAAAAGTTCCTATAAACATGGGTCCGATTTCGTTTCGTTTTGGAGATACGTTTCCAACTTGCAGCCCAAAGTCAACGCCTAACATTGGGGACAAAATGAACAATTCTCAGTAAATCAAAGGACGCATTGAATGAAAATTTCGCTTGCTGAAATTTCTTTCTATCAACATAGTAGATATCAAGAGTGAAAACACGAGTTTAGCGGTTTGTCAGTGTTGCCAGTGGATAAGACAGATTTTCGCTATTTTATACAAACTAAATATTTTCCTGGGGTATTTCATCCATAGTTTTCAACAATGCGGTGTGTGCTTTACGTATGTTGATTGTTATCAATAGATAATGCCAAATACCCAATAAAACGACGTAGTGCCATTTGAAAAAAATAAATGTTATATCGGATTGGCAACACTGCTTACCCGATAACATCGTGTTTTCTCTTGACATCTGCCATCTTGATAGAAAAAAAATTGCAGCAAGCGAAATTTTCATTCAATGCATCCTTTCTGATTTATTGAGAATTGTTCATTTTCTTCCTAATGCTAGGCGTCGATTTTGGGCTGCAAGTTGGCAACGCTGTATCTCCAAAACGAAGCGAAATCGGACCTATGTTTATAGGAACTTTTATTCTTATTTTGGTGTGACAAATCATCTTCCGAAGTTATTGCGTATATGCTGGAATCAGTTGCAAAGAGCACAAACTCGACAGTCGCTGCGAGAATTTGACAAGCAAATACACAGCTCGTCATAAATTAAGGAACAGAAGAAGTTTCACAAAGCGCGTAAAAATACTGTAAGTCAGAACCTATGGTGTGCCAAAAGGGATTCTAAATCAATGTGACTAAGTGGTTGTCCAAGTATACTTGTTAACGTACTTGGCGTTAACTCGCGAAAGTAGTGGAAGTCGACAGTTTTTTTTTTTTTGATAGTAAAATAATGTGAACGTCTAGAACTTGTCCTGTGAACGTCTGGCTTCGTCTTGCAATTGTGTTCAATTATAGAGAAATTATTCCTCTATTTGTGGGGACAAATATTACGTAGACTTTAGGTTTTGTTATTTGGGGGCTAAAGAGAAGTCTACTTGAGCGTAACTCAGATAAAGGTTTGAGCATTCGCAAATACGAGAGGGACGTTCAACGTGAGTTAAGTGGATATTAGCTCTAATATAATGGTAACTTCTGGGATAGAGTATATTCTAGCTTTAGGAATGAAATGGATAACAAGATTTTACATTTTCCCTAAAAAGGCGCATAATCTCAACTCGAAGATTAATGAACAAATAAAATACAGCACACACCGAAAAACTATATTCAATTCTAAAATATTCAGCAGAGCACACAAATCGTTCAGGCAATGAAACTATTTAAGCACCAATGTTTAAGAAATCCTTGAAACATACCTTGGAAAATAAAGTTGAAAGTTGTGTTCTTGAGAGGGCTTCTAAGACTTGTATTAAAATTGACTGTTTCTTTTAAGATGAGATTTAAACTGTTCAGGACTTCCTTCTTGGCTTCCTTCTAGAACTGTGGTACAGAGTGACTGCATGGACCGGCTGTGTGAGATAGCAGATCGATTGGTCTGTCGGGGTCCTTTATATACGGTCTTGAAGTGACGAAATAATTAGGTTAATATAGTTCATTGCTCTCTTGTTTGTGCGTTTTAGTGCTTTCACGTGACGATCGTATGATGTCTTAAAAATGCACAAAATGGCCGCTTAAAGGAAAGTAGAACAATAGGTCTACGTCATAATTTCCGTAAGTGTGTGTGTTCAGCCGTATATTGCTTTGCTAAAAGGAGTTCGTGTTGAGATTCTCTGCCCGCCATCTTTATTATTCTTTAGAATTTACAACAGAATAAAATAAGTGTGAAAATAAAAGTTAATTATAGAAATATGATTACAAAAATGAAAATTTAAGAATAAATACAAGATTAATAATGATTGACAATGAGAGGCGATCACAATAACAATTTTGCAACTATTTTAAATTGTAAAAGACGTTCGTTTTCTAAACTTTTAAGTATTGTGGGTAGACATTGAAAGTACTTAGAGATCAATGTTTTTACTATTTATCCATTCCATTTCCAGAATATAAAGTAATTTCCATGGAGTCTAGGTTGATTGATTTAAATCCTGATTTTTTACATAAAAAATGAATGATTTAAATAAACGTATTTTTTTTTTTAAAGTAGAAATAAAGTGCAGTATTTTTAATATAATTTTGTGGTCTGAATCATATATAAGCTTGAAATTCACCTTTCAGTCCTTGTGTGATAATAGGCTCTTATGATGTAAACCCAAACCAAAGTAATGGACCTAGAATTTTAACGAACTATTTGATTGGTTCATTTCATATTACACACATGAAATTTTAGTATAGAACCTAATTCACGTCATAAGTTTACCATGTGTATTTCAGATATGTTTATTTTTGCGATACATATGAAAATGTACACACAGAAAACAAAAAAAAATCCAGGTTTTGTTTACAAAGCAAAAATTCTTTCGTAAGATTACCTACTTTGTGTATTTGTATCAAATTATTTGATTTCTTCACAGATTGCTCAAAAGCAATTTATACTCAATAGAAGTATAAAGTTTACTTTTGAGGGGTCCCGGGTCTGCCAAGGAATCGTGTGGTCCTGGAACGGTGCCCACCCAGCATCGTGATGCAATTGGGGAGCTGCTATGAATAAAAGATAGTGGCGATCACAGTGAGAGCTGAGGCTCTCCTCTCGCAACCTGTCTAGCCCTGGTAGTTCCTGATTTGAAAGTTGTCGACAGACATAGCGATTGTATAAGGCTTCCCAGCCTGAAGCCTAAGTGTTGTATAAGGTTTCCCTGATGCAGAAGAAATTTTTCACAACCTATTACGTAAATATACCTCTACATTCGAGGCCTGAGTCTTAGATACCTAAAGACCATAAATAAAATTCAAAACTGTACTAGTTCTGTTACCGCCCATACAGTTCATTTTATCTTATCTTATCAAAACTGTACATTCGATAAAAGCAGTATTGTTTTTATAAAAATCAAGTGAGGCAGAGCGAGCATCAAATTTGGATTATCTGTATGTTGTTGGTGAAGTTTCACCGAGACCTCCCGAACAACAAGTCAACCACTTTCGTAACCTTAGTAGTTTCTGAGTTGACAGACGGACGTAAAGGGAATATAAGATTGTACATATTATTGCTTTAGACACAGTAAAGTTAATTCTTTTACTTACTAAGTTATTAGCATAGCAGCAGTTCCGTATGAAAATGGTCAGGAAACTGCATTTAATGAAACAAGCATGGCTTCTGGTATATGGTAGGAGGTGTTGACGGGATGAAATTTAGATATGGCATTCGAAATTTGACCCAGGAATCCAAGATGGCACCTCGTAACACTGCTATTTTATATTTTCACTCTAGGTATAAGTAATATTTATGAATGTGGGTCTTCTCACCAAAGTTTGTGAGGGAGTATTAAAATCCCTCTCAAACGAGACAAGGAGCAACCTTTTTTTCATTAATCCATTCTCATTTTATACACTGATAAAGTTTTACTTAAGATAGTTAAAAGTCCTGATGAGTACTGGTACAGCTATGAACACAAAGATTGTCGCATAAAGCTGACATTTCGTTCTTTCAAAAATAAATATATTGAAACATCGTATAAATTCGCTGACTTACAGTGATAACCAGAATTGCGTCACGTATTTGTGTGAAAAATATTGTCCTGATATATAGCCAAACAAGGTTAATATACAAGAAACTTAAATTTTGCGTCGAAAAAATTCTAAGCCCAAAATTCGCACCAAGCCCAAAGTTCCCTCGTTTTTCCCTCCGGAAAGGGAAATATTTATAACCCAAGGGGAATTTTTAATACTAGCTTTTTTGGTAATAAATTAAACACTTGAAGAATTTAATGTAGACAGGAATTATTAACGATGTAGATTAGGTTCAACTCTATTTAAAATTTATAGTCATATTTGTTTCTTTAAATAATGTGACTCAACTTTGGTTCCATAAACCCAAATTATTATAAATGAACGTCAAATGAGCCATTTTTTTCAAGAAGTTAGAAAGCATCTAATTTACTAATGACCATCACTGTCTTCTGTTTGTAACTTAATAAACTACATGATTGGTGCAGTTATTTTCATGTCAAAATTAAGTATGCACACAGTGCAATCAGGGCAGATATTAATAAAATGTTTTAATTATAGAAAGTGATCAAATCCAAATGTTTGTTGTATGGTTAATAAAACTCATTTCTTACAAATTTCTTCAACTCAGCGTGATGGAAATCTAGCCTATTAGCTTAGGGCAGTGTTTCCCACACATTTGACATGTTGAGGAATGTGTTCGTGTAGATGTATTTTCCGAAAATTTAGGGAGAGGGTCGGTCCGGACTCCGCCCCCGCAAAATTTGGAAATTTTAGTAAAATATAACAAATACGTAGGTTCTTTCCGCAACAAATACATAGGTTAAGGAGATAAGCGAACGCTCGAACTCCAAATAAATAGCAAACCTGCTATCATTTACCAACTATTGCAGAACTCCAGAGATCAGTGGCGGCGTAAGGCAATGTGGGGCAAGTCAACTTGATTGATTACCGTTCGCGAATACAATCGTGAGCGCATGCTGCTATTGTGAGCTCCGAGGGAAAATTCACTTGCCAAGATAGATATCTTCTCGCTCACTCGCCGTAACCTATACGTAAAAATGGTTTCTTAGAATGTGGAGAGTCCTGCTTGTCAGCTATTACAGTCAAACGCACAAATAAAGAGTTCTGAGACGGCATAGCTATTATCACCAACCACTATTGACTAATTTTAACAAGCAATTATTCACTTTTGTCGGCGACCGGCGGGGACACCGCTAGCCCCCTTTACGCCTCCACTGCTAGAGATATTTAGTTACCTCCTGAAAATTCGAAAATTTTCCGTAATAACAATGAATGTAATGTGCCTACAAAGTTACCGTAACAATAAACGTATGGTAGCAAGCAAACTAGCAGCGTTGCCAGTGTGTGTTGATTTCCAAAAGGCCCGCATTTGTGAATTACTGAATTATTATTAAATATTTTTCGACATTCAAATAATTAGTAATGCAACATTGCTAGTGCGTAGGAAATTACTATTATGTATTATTAGTATTATTTGTGTGTTGTGTAAACATAAATCCATGATTTGTCAGTTGGTAAATTAAATTAATTAGTACCAGTATTCTTCATATTCATTAAACATGCATGTAGCATTAAGAGCGAAACTTATTAATAGTCAGGGCACGTAAGACCAGACTGTATTGTCGTCAGAACGCAATCCATCGGATAATATGACTTACGCTTATGCTGCACTACGGGAATAAAAGCATTGACCAAGCATTCGTTTATTGTGACATGTTTGGAGTAGTGGGAACAGCGCCAGGCTTCTAGGAGTCCGTGCGTTTTGCGACCGTGAAAGCTGCGACTATACAGAGTATCGTGCGCTTAGCGATCCCTGAAATATGAATCGTGCGTTTTGCGATCAATCTACTTATTTTAGAGTCGGCGATATCTTAACCAGTTAAGTTCATTAACGATATTACATTTTAACTGTGTATTCGGCAACATCGCTCGGTCTCTTGGAAGTCTGAGGTTCGGGAAAGCTAACCTAAGGTAACCGTTTCCACTCTGGGAACCAGCTTCCAAAAATTCCCCGGAAAGAGGCAATAGTATTTCGAATTTCCCAATGCAGAACACACATGTAAAACGAGAAATTAACGCAGAAAACATTAAATAAGGGAGAACAATGACGGTTTGGAAGGTAAAACGGGAAAATATAACCTGATTTTAACTAAATTGCCTTCTCTCGCTGCCGCTTTCTCGGCATTAATTAGTATCTGTGCGTGACTTTCGGGTTGACTTATATTTCTTTTTGTGCGAAGTTAGTCATCAATATGTATGTGAAATTGAAAAAGTTAGTGAATTCTGATATTTCCCAAATTGAATTAGAAGTCGCCGTGGCTCAGTACGTCGGACGGCCCGTGTTCAAATCCCAGCTAGGACGCTGGAGACTTTTCTCGCACTCATTCGTCTATCAAATTTAGTGCCAGAGTGTCCTTGTTATTTCTGAGCATCTTGGGTGGTAATGTCCTGTGTGGGTGAGTGGTAACACTCGCTGCCTTGTAATAAAGGGGTTCCGAGTTCCATTCTTGGTAGGGGAATAAGTGGTTCGGAGCTTACGTTAAACTGTAGGTCCCTCCTTCGGACGTAATCTTTATCCGATGAAAGACAATGGCAAACCACCATCGGTTCACCATGCTGATTGTCACCTATAAATGGGATTTAGTCTTGTGAGTGATTACTCACTAATTAGATAACAAATCTAATCGAAAACGCTCACACGTGGACTAAACACTTCATCTAACTTCGTGTCGTGGATCGAAATTATTCGGAACGCTACCTACACATCCCCTATGTGCCTTTCACAACGCGTCCGCATTGGACAGGGGATACCTTTGCCTTTACTAAAAGCGAATTTCCTTGCTTCTCAAAATTGTAGTAGCTTGCTCCTAAAATGAATTTGGTAATCTAACCTAATTTGACCTAACTAGACATATGCAACAAGTTTCTTACATATATTTAAAAATAGCAAAATAGCAATTTATTTATTAAAGCTAATAGGTTTAACATTGGCACTTCATTATGCATTAGTATTCCCGGCCGCAAAACGCACGCCACCGTTTCTAGCCATGTGAGTGTGATCCGATATTCGACAATTTCACATACCTTTCAATATTTATTAAAGAACTTTACATGTTCTTTCTTTTTACTTAATAATGTACCTTTTGCTTCTTTCGTATTTTTAGACATTTGATTATTTATACGTAATTTCAAAATTTTACGCACTTTACAGAAATAGGTTTAATAATTTTTATTATCAAAGTCACATTGATTTCCCTTCAACATCTATTAGCGTTGTGGTGCCATTGTTCTGCTGAACTACGTGATTGCTTTCCAAGGGTGACACGCTTATATAAGAAAGAATATACAATAAAGCTGGCAGCTCCATCTCCTAGCAATGCCGTCAATTAGGTGCTTGTGAAAGAATCAATGCAATAAATCAATCTCGAATTGGTTAAAATTTATGACGAGTATTTCTAGTTAGACATTCTACTATTTTTCTTCTGTTTTCAAAATTCTTTGATTAAAGAAAACAAAACATTTTTTCAATAGTCGACCATTTCTGGGCCCATTCCAAGGCTCAGGGATTGCATCTAAATGCAATAGAAAATTATCATGACCTTAATATCTGAGCTCATTTCCGCGACATTAGACATATCGAAAATTCTAGTTCACAGTAAAGATGAAATTAGGAACTAGACGTGACGATCCAACGGATCTATATACACTCCCGCAATTCCAACCTGCTCACAAAACACAAACTGGAAGAAGCATCAAAGGGCATCGGAATGATAGGTAATGTGAGCAAAACAAAATACATGATAATGCAAAGACATGAACACAGAAGCCAACAACAGGAACTGAACACAGGCAGGAAAACTTTTGAAGGGGTATCAGATTTTAAATATTTGGGAAACATTAACAAACGACAATAAAGTACATAACTGTATAAAGGACAGGGTACAAGCAGGGAATAAAGCGTATGCAGCCAACTATCACATGATGAAGAGCAAAATCATAACAAGATGTACTAAAATTCAAATGTGCCAAACACTAATTAGGTCAATAGTAACGTACGGAGGAGAAACGTGGACACTCACGTCCTCAGAGGAAAATGCCTGTAGAGTGTTCGAAAGATGAAGACCTGAATTGAAAAACATCCCAAGTCCACTTTTTTTTTCATTTTTCTGTTCGTCGGTATCTATGTTCCAAGGGCTATCCACTTGCATAAATATCACATCCTAATCCCACCGCAGAAACCCTTTTTTTAACACAAAATAATTCCCGCTGAATAGGATAGCATACGAAAACCTTGGACTGTTTTTCGTTCCTCCTGAAGAATAGACTCCGGTGGACTTGGTATGCTTTTTCAATTCAGGTCTTCAATTTTAAGGGAAATATTTGGACCAGTAAGCGAACGAGGAGAATGGAGGATACAATGAAGAATTGGATACACTGATAAAAAGAGAGGACAGCGCAACGCATACAATGGCTAGGACATGTCGAAAGAATGGAGGACTCAGCCATGCCCAAAAGAATGTTCAAAGGAAAGCTATACACAACAAGAAGAGCAAGTTTATTATTATTATTATTAGTAGTAGTAGTAGTAATATTTTCCCCTCCTCTCATGTGAACACGCATCTACGGAACGTTGGAGCTTTTCTATTGTGTTTGTGGTGTTCGTGTCTGTCTGTCTTCGTATTTGTAATGTAAGTACCCTTTTTTCTATCTACTTTACTATCTTATATATATTTAACTCCATTGGCAACATGGCCGCTCTCTAGCACCACTTCTCCATCTGTCCTTTTCTCCTTGTTGTGTGAACACGCCCTCGGTGAAACGTTGCCTCATTTGTATTGTGTTCGTGAAGTTCCCGTACGCTTGTCTTTGAATTCTGATATGGAAGTACCTTATTTGACATCTTACATGTAGTTTTCTTACAGTGCACATTGCTCTCTCTATATCTGAAAGTAGTTGATCATTATAATAGTATTGTTAGATTTCATTTTGCCTACGAGATACAGTATATGAGAACTTTTTTTTTTACATAAAAAAATGGTATTAGAGGCGGTATCCAAAAGAAACCGGAATTTTGTAATAAAATTGTGTGTATTTACTTTTGGATGGTACAACTTGAATCTGTTTCAAAGTACTGTCTATTTGATGAAAAGCACCGGTCTAAACGAGTTTTCCATTATCGAAGCAGTCGTGAAACTCCTGCCAAGTGATACCTTTTAATGGCTCCCTAGAATTTTTCTTCACCTTTTCCACATTTGCAAAAAGTTTTTATTTTGAGGATTTTTTTTTTCATTTGGGGGAATAAAACAAAGTCACTCGGAGCGAGTTCGAGTGAATATGGCGGGTGCAAAAGCTGGATCGTATTGTTTTCCGTTAAAAATTGTTTTATAATCAAGGTTTTGTCTGCTGCTGAGACACGAGTTTTGCTAAAACTCTTTTCATTTGCAATTTCTTGCTCAAAGTCCGTTGGCAGCAATTCCAGGGCTCACCAAACAAATCAAGTTTATCAGTGGTTCTACGACGGTCTTCCATAATCAATCCACGAATTCTGGCGATGTTTTCGTCCACTCGGGAGGTCGAGGTTGGTCTTCAAGTGACCTCGAAGCGGAAAAAAACACCCGTAAAGTTTTGTTTTTCCCAGAGCAACTTCTTTGTAAGCCGTTTCAAGCATTACAGCTGTTTCCCCAAACAGAAAACAAAATTTTATAGCCTCACGCGTTGTTTTCACTTTTCAGTCATCACAAAAATTGCCGAACAAGCGAGGCGCGCTTAACAAAACTATTTATTTCGTGGCACCACGACTTCACTCAATAACGCTGGTCGGTACACTGATGCAGAAGGATCCTTGCAAGATGCATCTAGCGGCGGACGCACGTACTGTAACGGATCCGGCCACCAGAGAACGATTCCTGTTTCTTTTGGGTCTCCACTTGCATATTTTCTTTATATCTGAACACATTCGAATAGGCTTGAAAATGTCCTGCTTTCACCTGTAGACATTTTTGATTTAAAAAAAAAATCTTGGAATATAATCTTTCTAAACAAGTATTATTTACAATGACTTCCCGAAATTTACAGACCTTGCTCTTTCCGAAGATATGTGTCACACTTTATAAATGTCTTCTAATATTTATTAACGTGTTTTTAGTAATTTTAGAAAAGAAAAATCGAAGAAGTTACTGTAAGATTTCAAGGAATGCCTTCCGGGTTTACTTGTGGTGCGACGTTGATGTTTCCCGTCTGGATAGTTTCCAGTGGCGTATTTTGAAGTGTCTTCGCCCCTCAGTTTACAATGTATTGCGTAATGGCGTAGCAAATCACAATCGTTGTACCCAATATACCTATTTTAGCTATGTTTATGATTGGCGAATGGAGCTTAGAGGGGATTTCTATGCGTACCTAATTAAACCTTAAATTATTTGACAATAAAATGCTTACACTGCGAAACTGTCTAGGTAATCCCGGTTATCAAAAGTTGTGATTTGCTATGCCGACACCGCTTGTCATTATGATGTCATTTGTCACGATGCCTTCATAAATTGAGCGCCTATAGATCCGAAACTGAACGTGCTTCGATTTTGTTTCTTCTTGTTTTCATGTAAATAACCACCTACCGAAGTTGGCGCCATCATTTCAGGGACAACCTTTTTCAAATGTAACAGCGCTAGATGTAAAACTTTTCCCATCCTTATTACGTCTCCATCTATCTCTATCAACACAGCCAATGGCAACTTCACTCTACACCCCCAAAGGAACCTCTCAAACCTCAAATATATCCTAACCTGCACCTTCTGCCCGGTATTATATGCGGGCGAAATAGTTGGTCCTTTGAATCTCCGTGTTAATCATCACCGCCACATTTCCGTCAACAACAGACCCGATTCGCCAGTGTCTACACATACGCAATTGTACAACACTGACTTCGATACAATTTCCTATACTGCAGCTGTAATCCATACCCTATCCCCCGCCACAAACACATCCACACATCGTTTCTGGGAAGGAGCTTTCATTCAGGGCTTGAGTGCTAAACTTAAACCTGGTCTATACCCGCAGTAACCTTTTTTTCTTTTTTCTCTCCTTGTCTACACCCACACATCCCTTTCTTCCTTGCCCATTCATCTTTTTTTTTGTCTTCTATATACTGACTCCCACTTTTTGTGACTGACTCAACAACCCACTGCCTTTTCATTGCGTTCCCTACTATACCATATTCCAAGTTTTTCGAGGTACGTTTTCTATACTAAATCCCGATTTTTCAGGGTACGTTTTCTACTTAAAGTGATATCAAGAAATTTAGACATCTCAGGCTTTCGCCCAGATAGGATGAAGAGGGAGTATTGGAAGGTGCAATCCCAGTATTTGCCCGGTATGACTGGGGAAAAACCTGTTAGGATGTTTAGCTGCTGGGATCGATCCCAGAGCTTCCCGTATGCTAAACCAAAGCTCTACCACTGAGCCACGGCCCCCTGATAATTACATTAACTTCCCAAATACAAAATCCAGGGGAAAAGTGCCGATCGGTCTAAGGTGTTAGGCCAACGACTCGAAGGTCACGGGTTCGAATCTCGCTAGAGACATGGATGTTTGTGGATTTTTACTAGGTGTATAGGGTCGAATCATGACGGGCCGAAGTCAAATGTTGCTAGACTGACCCATATACAATAAAGTTTACCTGGGGAAAAGCTTGGTCTATGTGCAAACCCAACAAATCAATAAGTATTGCTTCAAAAATAGAAACGCCGCTTTACGTGCATTGTAAATTTACATTATTTCTGTGTCCAATGATAACTCGGCAATAGCATAGATTTAAGAAGGAATGTTTTGAGAAATTTGTGCTGAGAAATGAGAGAATCAAGTCGCATACTAATTGAAAATATAAATATGAAGCAAAGATACTTAGTTGTGGAGAAAGCGTTTTAAAACAGCTGCTGTAAAACCATATGAAATATAGATTTGTCCAAAATATGCTGAATACACAAGAAAAATCTCTTACGGCAACTCACAACTCGATGACCCTTAGGAACTGGATTCACAGGTTGGGAAACACAAAGCCCACACCTGAACTTCACAGTACCCACTCTAGAGTCCAAAGCTCACTGTAAAAGCGCAAAGAAGATCGACGCAGCTCGCAACGGGAATAGCTGATCACCCAATTGCTTTTGCCTCAAATTCAACATTACCTTCTCTCGGAACACTGTCGCTTTGGTCTACAACAAGCTGATAATAAATAACGTGAGATATTAAACGACGGAAAACCCTTGTCAATAATAAATAGAAGCTCTTCGACTTTACAACGGTTCATACTCGTATCCATATTCACTAAGGACGCAAAACTAATAGCAGCTCAAAAATCACAAAACGAAATCTGCAGTCTTCAAAATATTTTCTAACTGTAATAATCGTAGATATCATTTATACTACTTGTATTCTCGTGTTCAAGTACCATATCGAAGCATCTTTCTCAAATATAGCCTTTATCGCCACTTAATACACTTTTACCGCAGCTTATCGAAGAGATGGATGCAATAATAATAATAATCGTCTTGATATACCAGCATTGACCGAGAACAGGTCTGCGAGCTTGAAACAATGCAAGAGATTAAACCGCGTAACTCATAAAACATCAAGAGTATCATAAAAAGGGAAAAATGACCCAAACTGGCCAACACTGAAATAGGTGAAGTGTCAGCTAAGGAAAACTAAACTCCTAGACGTTTGCACTGAGACATACAACCCAAAAAGGGAACCACACCACACTGACATCGGCGGAAAAATACGAGAATCATCAAACTTCATGTACAAGGGAAATTTTCAAAGTTAAGACACCATGGTAGTTTACCGGTAATTCGTCAGGATTGTTAATACCTTTCATCTACGCCAAAATTATTTCAATATTGGCATTACTTTCAAAAGCGGAGAAAATTTTCAAATACCATTACGTTAAAATACTGCATATTTTTTAGGAATATGTCCGACCTCGTTACTGAAGTTTTAGCAGAAAAATTTCTTCAATGGAAATATATAAATTGAGCACAATACATTTTAACACACTTACGGAAAAGTATAAAATATAAAACGTTACTTCTTCTCCACTCTTAACTAGGACGTAAAGACAATATTGAAATCCAATCCCGAAAAATAAACTACATGTGTTCAAATAAGGAACTTCACATTTAAAATTTTGCAGATTCTTCAATAAATAGTTGTTTAAATATACACGCTTGTTAGATTATAATCGGAATACCACTTGATTCACCTTGAGTTCGTGAAGAATTATGATAAATTTCAACCTTCAAGCACACCAGGTGCTCCATAGTCGTATAATCTTACAGTACGGAATGTTCTTAAATGTTAGAAGAAAATCGAATTTAAACTTCAGGTTTTATTCAAAAATTCCAAAAGTTTTACATAAACATTAATAGAGTTTTTCATAACAATCAAAGTCAATTTCAATAAACTTCAGCTTAAACATCAGATTCAAAATATATAAACAAAAATGAAAATCTTGTTTGTTTTTTAACAACGTTGAATTTTGACTGAAAACTAGTGATTTAAAATTTGAACAATTTAAAACTTATTTGGATTACATTGTAAATAAAGCTGAACCTCAGCAAGGTAATAATAAAAATAAACACAAATGCCTAAAAATGACTAGTGTGCTTTGTACACAGACATGGATACTCACAACGTGTGGAAAATGTTTGAGTGTATTTACAGGAATACCATCTGTTGGCTGCTTTAAGAATTAAGAAAATGCTCTGCAATAAAGTGAAATTTCTAACATATCCAAGCAATGGTAAACCGATACTCGACGTGCAATTATATTTATACATACTGAATGGACAAGTAAGGAACTATATTTGCTAAAATAGAAAAATGTTAACTTTCTCAAAAGTAACATAGCTTAAAATAGCTTTCTCATTGCCTAATCCATTGACATTAACTCATTTTTTTAATCATAGGTGACTACAGTAATTTCCTTCCACACCAAACACCCGAAATATGTAAGTGAATCTAAGCCATAGTCAACTGTACTCAAAGAACAAGCATCCATAGAAAATATGTACTATAAGTACAATTACCTGAATCATAACCTTGGTGTTTTTATGGCAACAGTTTACTATACTGGCCAACAAATGTTGCACATTAAAATTTCATCTGACCAGAAGATCTTTGTTTAAATTATGGACATAATAAGCATGACCTATACAAGTGAACTACAGTATGGAAGTGGCTATTCAGTATACTCTTGAACATATGTTTGTTAATATATTTCTCAATAAGAAGGGTATTCAAACCTCTACCAGAGAAACTAATTTAAACAATAAACAAACAAAACACTGTTGCAAAATAGAGCAGAGTTAACGTAAGTTCTTATTTGAAAGGGGAAGAAATAAGGCTAATTACTGCATTTCATTCCTTCCTTCTCAGTTTCAAAAACATCTCCAATTATTCTTAAAACTTAACTTCACGACAGACCAGAAAGCCCTAGGAAGCTGTAACAAATTTATTCCACTTTTCCCCCAAATAAGATACATCTATCTGCATCAAGCATGTGGTTAAAACTTCAAAGTTTATGGTTTCTCACATAACTGGTCGAACTTCAATGGTATTTCCAGGTATTAATAAAAACTTATTTTACCTAAGTATCTTCAATTGTATATTATAATTTTGCTTGGGCTAGCGCGCACCCGTGTGAACAACGGAAGATATAGGGTTTGTCCTGTCTGTCCCCCACTAGATCTCAGCAACTACAAGTCCGACAGAGTTGGCCCATTTCACCAGTGCATTTGTCATGATATCACGGTGGGGGAAAAATTATGACTAAAACTGACAGGTCCTTTTCATTTACTTAGTTTTCTCCATTTTTTCTATGGTATTTTCACATGGTATGTTTGTTCCCCTAAATAAAAAACTTTGATAAACTTCATTTTTATATGGGCCAGTCGTGTTCCCCTAAATATCAGTGACTATACATCACACAGAGATGAACTATACACCGTTGGATTCGCAATGATCCGAAATGGTGGGGAAAATTATCAGTTTGACTCTAAAATTGGCAGGTCCTTTTGAATCACCTAGTATTCTCAATTTGTGCCCCTCCTAGATCTCAGTAACTACAAATCCGACAGAGATGAACTACACACCGTTGGAGTTGTTATGGTCTGAAACGGTGGGCAAAACTATGTTTGAGTCTAAAACTGGCAGGTCCTTTTGAATCGTTTAGTATTCTCAATTTGTGCACTCCGAGATCTCAGTAACTACAAGTCCAACAGAGATGAACTATACACTCTTGGATTCGTCATTATATGAAACGGTAGGGAAAATTATGCTTGACCCTAAAACTGGTAGGTCCTATCACTGTTTCTTTGTCCCCCCCCCCCCCTAGATCTCAGTAAGTACAAGTCACACAGAGATGATTGACATCGTTGGATTCGTTGTCAGAAACGGTGAGGGAAAACTATCAATGTGACTAAAGCTGGCAGGTCCTTTTTAATTGCTTTGTATTCTCCGTCTGTGTCCGTACTATATGTCAGTAGCCACAAGTTCGACAGAGGTAAGCCGTACACCGTTAGATTAGCCATGGTACCGATGGGAAAACCTATAACTTTGACTTTAAAACTGCCACGGCCGGGCGTTCGTTTAGTAATTTCTATCTGTCCCTAAACTTAGACCCTAAAATTGACAGGACCTGGCATTCGCTTAGTAATCTTGATTTGTCCGAATGACTTCGACTCTTCTGAATACGTTATAATTCGGCACTTTGGTTTTGTCTATAATAAAACCTTTACTTATTATTATTCCTTTTTGGGTGTTTATTCACCACCGTGCTTATTTTACTTTGTCCACTGTCGAGTAAGAGAGCTTACGGAAAAACACAAAACACGTCGAAGAGAAAACAAACAAAACTCGGAAGCCGAAACTGAAGTTAACATGTACTGGAAATCGGAAGTTTGAAGGAAAAATGTGTAATACACCTAGCGTTACAAGTTAACTAAACATTCCAATAACATACGAAAACAAAGTGAGTAAAAATAACTATAACTACTTAAAATCTTACCAAGCCAAACACCAATTTTCTAGAAACGCTGAACAGACAGTAAATTTAGTACACCTTACAAATAACACAGGACACTCAGAGCAAAAGCTGAGAAGCATCTAGCGAGATGCTAAAAGATCTCCAATAAGGGGCTGAAGGAAGAAAAGGGTGTAGAAAACAATTACAAAAAGTAGAAGGGTTAAACTTCTATATATGACACGAAATGGAAATCAACCGTATAAAAGCATTTACTTAAAAAGTTTGAATTGTACCCGCAAATCATAATGGAATAACTTTGAATGTCTTTGGATTTTACCTTACTGCACTTACATCTTCATGTTTATAAGTAACCAAAATGAAATAGTTAAATAAACAGTGAGTTGTGGCTAAGAAATGTTCTCATGCTTTTTAGACGAAAACAATTTTAAGATTTAGTGAGTAACCACATGTCTTTTAAGTTAAGTTACCTTTGCGAAGAAAGGACTGACCACACACTCTACAGGTAAATAACCCGTCACCTGTACGAGATATTAAATGCCTGGTTAGATCATCTTTCAAACTATGACTTATCGCACTGGCCATATGCATACGGTTTTAACCCTGTGTGAACCGTGAAATGTGTGTATAACTGTTGGGAGCGGAATTATTTACCACACTTATTTTATGTATATGGCCTTATATTGTATGAGTTCTCAAATGGATGTTCTACTTACTTTTCAAACGGAAACACTTATCAAACTTTCCATATGTATATGACTTTACACTTGAGAATTATTACATTTGAGTGAAAGGTATTATTTTTAAATCTTTTACCACATGCTCCATATCGATATAATATTACGCATGCATTGAGTTATGAAATTGATTTGA
Organism: Lepisma saccharinum; assembly: GCA_022664845.1. Classification (NCBI taxonomy): domain Eukaryota; kingdom Metazoa; phylum Arthropoda; class Insecta; order Zygentoma; family Lepismatidae; genus Lepisma; species Lepisma saccharinum. Next base: position 36,119 of record JAGDQP010004446.1, read on the forward strand.
ACACTTTTTCTCAGCAAATAACTTGACACTCTAGATGTGTTTGTGCTTTCTTCCTGGCATGGGTTATCAAATGTGCCTTTAATGCACATTTTTCACCAAATAACGTACCACAGATTTTAGGAGTTTGATTTTAAATCCATATGCGCTTTTATATGCCTCATTAAATGATCTTTTCTATTATACGCTTTACTGCATAGATCACACGAAAACTCTTTCAGGCCTGTGTGTGTTACCAAATGACTGTTTAATGCATATTTGTTTGGAAATAACTTACTGCAATATTCGCATGTATACGAGACTGAACGTGCTACATGAGTCAGCTTATGTCTCACCATACGATTTTTGTATGGAAACTCTTTACCACAGAGCTCGCATGCATACAAATTTAGACCTGTATGAGTTTTCAAATGTGCGCGCAAACTATAGTTACAAGCAAAGGACTTACCACACTGATCGCATGCATATGGTCTGAGACCTGAGTGAGTTCTTATGTGACTTCGTAAATTACCTTTGTGGCGAAATGCACTACTACATAGTTCGCACGTATATGGTTTTAGATCTGTGTGTATTACCAAATGTATGTTTAAGTTACTTTTGTTACGAAATGACTTACCACACTGGTCGCATATATATGATTTCATGTGTAGGTGAGTTTTTAAGTGGTCGTTTAAGCCAGTCTTGCCACTAAATGTCTTACCGCATTGGTCACATGATAGAGGCTTTAAACCTGTGTGAGTTACCAAATGTCTGATTAGAGCACTTTTTCGACCAAAACACTTACCACAATGTTCACACGTATATGGTTTCACACCTGCGTGAGTTAGCAAATGATGTTTCAATGCCCAACTCCAAATAAATGACTTATTACAGTGTTGACAAGAAAATTGTTTTATAGAAAAATGAGTGGCCAAATGTACTTTTAAGAGCCTCTTTTGACTAAATAACTTACCACACTTGTCACACGCGTATGATTTGATGCCGAAATGGCTTATCATGTACCTATATAAATGATTCTTGTAGTTAAATAACATACCACACAGTTCGCATGTATATTTTATGTCTGCGTGAGTTTTTAAATGACTGTTTAAGTTACACTTGTAACCAAATGACTTACCACATTGCTCACATGCATATAACTTTAACCCAGAGTGAGTTACTGAGTGCATATTTAAACTCCCTCTGCAAGTAAACAATTTACCACAAAGCTTACACCTATATGGATTTTCACCATTGTGAATCATTAAATGTGTTCTTAAGTTCCCCTTGTCACGAAATGACTTACCACATTCTTTACATGTATACAACTTTACATCTGTGTGAATTACCAAGTGCTGTTTTAAATCAGTGTACAGAGAGAATGTCATTTTACAATACATACAGTTAAATGAATTTTGTTTATATGAACTGACATATTTATCTTTTCCTGATTCTTTCACAGTGCAACTCTGGTCATTCTCAGAATCACACGCATTTACATCTGTGTGGCTTTGACTGGAATTTATTCTGGAGCTGTTAAATGTCCAATGAGTTGTAGGCACAGAAATACGCTTCAGAACTACTACTGGATTTAAAGCTTTGATTTTCCTTTCGCCTGAAACGAGGGACGCTGATTCAGTTTTAGATACAAACTCAGCACATTTGGAATCAAGAGAAACTTTAGTGACCTTTGCGCTAGTTACTTCCTTTATAGGTTTCCTTGCAATGATAACAAATGTATCTGCATCTGAAACTAATGATCCTTCGAAGTTCGATAAACAGTCAGTCTTGAAATTAGATATAGATTCATTACTTCTCACTATTGGTTTCTCACAAATAACTTCAGACGAATTAAAATTTTTACCTGGTTCCTCCTTCGTAACATAATGCTTTTCGCATGCCTTAGTATAACCCTCAGACTTCAGGAGTCCCATATCCAAATACCTCTTCACAGACATGTTTTAGTAGTCGGCTCTAACTGAAGAGAGTGATGTTCAAGTTGGGACGAAAAATCAACGTCAAATGGACGACAATCCATGGCATGTTTCTCAACTGTCACAACGGACTTCTTTCTCTGTCCTCAGAATTCACCAATATTTCCAAAGTCCATATTGTTTTGATCTTTCTCTGTTGCTGGCCTTAGATTTGAATTGAATGTTTTAAGTCCTTTAGGCAACTTTGGCTCAGCCCGGATGGATGATGATGGGATGAATTGGTGGAATGAAGTGTGAGGAAACAGGAGGACCCCGAGAAAACCCACGCACATGACGCTTGTCCACCACATAGCACCAAAGGTGAGCGCTCTACCAATTGAGCCACCGCGGCCTTCCAGCTGGACTCTCGTCACCTTGATTCGTTACAGACAAATGAGTCTCCTGTGGAAACAAGGAAATAATTACTCGATAACAGCATCAGGAAATAAGAATAAGGAAATATATCATCTACTTGTAATTCTTAAATAGAATTGTGCTGGTTAAGAATGCGGGAAACTATTACAAAAAATAACTTGCTATTATCAGCAAACTTCTTATATAATTATGTTTTATACTGAGCAAACATCTCACTATACAGTACCAAATATTTAGAGTAACATAAAATTAAATTCATTTTACGAACATACAACGCATCACACCCAATTACCCGTAAAATTTCTTATTTATAACAAGAGCTCTATCACTTCTTTCATTTAAATAAAAATGTTAATGTAAACAGGCGTACAAATACATGATTTATAGATGTAATGATACGTATAACACAAACTAGATGTAGAATAGTAAAATGTGAACGGATAAAAGTAGAGACAAAGAGGGAAAGAGTTTGTCGAAAATTAGTTGCACATTGTGGAAGACGTTTAATAATTCACCAACATTCACTTTAGCAATATCAGCTATATTCTGTTTATAAGAATGCAGAACTGTTATAAAAAATTGACACAGCATTTGATACTATATTTTGCATGTGCGTTATTAACATTTTTACACACTATGATCGTGGACTCCCTGGATGAGTGTTAAACCCCGCAATCTTTAAACCAAGGGCTACCGCGAATAAATTTCTTATGGTGTGCAAGTGATTCGAAATCTACTTAAAAGATGGGTATGATCCATATGGTATACTGAAGTAATGTAAGGTAATGCAAACCGAAATACGTTCGCCTTGCTAAATGTGAATTTAGTCAAAAACTTACCGCTGTCAAAACACACACACACCTCTTTAATATAATTGAAGACTTGTAGAAAACACTGAAAGTGCCAAAACTAAAAACATATGAACACGAACTCATTCCACTTTTTATAATTAACAATACATGTATTCTAACATTAAACATCACACCTTTTATAATACAGGAAAATAATAGAAACATTAATGATACAAAAGACCTAAATTTGAGAAGCAAGAGAAAAAGTTGTTGAAAACAATGTAAGTGCCAGTAACTTGTAAGATGAAAACTGTGTACCAGGTGTATACGCTTAAATCCGCTGTTTGCCCATAGATGGCGTTCGTGAGCGTATGAAGCTACCATGGGGACGCCAGACCTAGTGTGTGGATGAGTTTGATCTCTGGCAACACGAATCAGTGCACATAATCAGCAAGTGCAGACAAGAACACACAGTGTTCCGTTGGTAAGCATGGCTAGTTTTGTGCAAGAAAAAGAGCATATGCACGAAGCTCTGCTTTTCTGCTTCCATTTGAAGAAATCGGCTGCCGACGCGCATCGAATGCTTGTGGAGGCCTATGGTGACTGCTTTATCAGAAACAACGTGCCGAGATTGGTTTCGTCGGTTCAAAGACGGCAATTTTGACCTGAGTTACAAGAAGCGTGAAAATCGGCCCAGGAAGTTTGAGGACCATCAATTGCAGGCGCTGTTGGACGAGGACGATACCCAATCGCAACAAATGCTTGCCGAGCAATTGGGCGTTACTCAAACAGCCATTTCCATGGGTCTACGTGTCATGCGAAAGGTTCAGAAGATCGGAAATGGGTGCCGCATGAGTTGACCGATCAGCAGCTGGAGATGGAGAGACACCAACACACATGCGAAATGTTGCTCGCCAGACACAGAAGAAAGTCGTTCCTGTATCGGACTGTGACGGGCGATGAAAAGTGGATATATTTCGCGAATCCGAAACGCCAGAAATCGTGGGTTGATCCCGGCCAACACTCAACATCTTCCTCGAGACCAAATCGCTTCGGACGGAAGACGATGTTGTGTGTTTGGTGGGATCAACAGGGTATTGCCTACTTTGAGCTGTTGCAACCGGGTCAAACTGTTAATGCCCACCGCTACCACCAACAACTGATCAACGTGCACCGTGCTCTGTGTGCAAAAAGGCCGGAGTATCAACAAAGACATGGCAAGCTGATATTTCTCCACGACAACGCCCCATCGCACACGTCAAAAGTGATCCTAAACTACTTGGAGACTTTTAAGTGGGAGGTGCTACCCCATCCCGCTTATTCACCAGACCTGGCCGCTACAGACTATCATCTGTTTGCGTCGATGGCCCACGTCCTCGCTGAGCAGCACTTCGATTCGTATGCAGACGTCCGAAAAAAGGCTTGATGAGTGGTTTGCCTCGAAAGAGCAGGACTTTTCTTTGGCGTGGTATCCACCAATTGCCCGAGAGATGGGTAAACTGTGTAGCTAGCGAGGGAAAGTACTTTGAATAACTTGCTTTGTGCTTTCTATGAACACACCATATGTTTTGCTGACTACAAAACAGCGGATTTACGCTTATACACAGTAGGAACATGCAGTACCGTTTCAAAATCACGACTGGCACTTTCATTGTTTTCAACATTCGATGACAAGGGACTTCCATATGCTGCCATCTTGGAGGTAACGTTTGAACTACTTACAGTAACAAATTGGACTTTCCGTGTTTACTACGGTATTTGGCATGGGAAATAACGTTTGTTGGTTGTGGCACTTTCAGTGTTTTCAACAGCAGGTCTTCAATTATCGCTATCGCGCATTGCGAAGTACTGTAAAACATTGCAACAACGTGACGTGTAAACCATTTCACGGTAATCAAATGCTTTATTTAACATGCGCTCACAACACGCAGGCAAATTTCTGAAACAAAGAGAAGATAAATTCGTTACCGAGGAACAAGATATAGGGTTCTCAAGGTCTAACTTTATGTCCAAAATCAACTCTTTTAACATCGTAAATAAAATGAATCTCAATAAACAATAATCAATGTATTAAAGAAAATTACATTCTTAAAAGCTGATTTCTATCAATAGCGTAAATCTGAAAACTTAACATGTAATGGTTATATTGGTAAGCTGGTATAAAGGTATATTTTTTAATGCTCGTCCCTTTCATTATCATATATCGTGGATTCCCTAACAAAGACAAAACCTATACAGATACCGATTTTCAACTTTTTCTATTATTTGAAGTTTGAAACATTGCAATCTTTGCTTCACGTATGATGTTTTCCATTCGAAGACTGGCACTGCTGAGCATGTAGTAATAGAAATCTTTGCTACAGTATTTAATTATTCCTTCTCTTATACATTCAGTACAAAAAGTACTATTACCAATACGTCAAAAAATTACCATCTATCACGATGATCGTAGATAAATTATAAAAAGGAACTACATTAGCATGCATCTACTTATGCAAGTACTCTCCATCCACAAGAAATGTTTGCAATTTAAATACTCTTTCACAGATTGAAGAATATACCAAAATAATTTTCTGGCACCTCTTCGAATTCCTTTAAGCATTTTATTAATTAGAATCTACGACTACAAAAATATTATTTATACTGCTGGTGTTGTACGATTAACAGACTTGGTAGGAAAATGGAGGCTGTATTTATTTGCTGTAATTTGTGGATCGATGTTCTCATTTAAATCAGAAATGCTGTAAGATTTGTATATAGCGAAGCATATATAAAGGTTAAATGCAAACAAATTGCGAAAATAAATGCAAAAGAATTTAGGGCGAATTCCTGCCACAAAAATAAGAAAAACGTGCATTCAAATTTGAAAAAATGAATAGTTTTGGAGTTGCAGTTAGGGCGGTATCGTTTCAAATGACGCAATATCTCAACAAATAATGACGTAAGCGGTGTCAACTTAGCAAATAAGAATCGAATCCAAGCAGTACCCAATACACCTATTAAAGCTATGTTTATGATTGGCTAATGCAGCTGAAAGGGAATTTCTTTGCTTGTCCTACTAAACCACTTCATTCATTGGCAATAAAACTTTTGTTCCGAAACTATTCTATATGGCACTCCCTTAATCATCAAGTTTATTTGAATAGATGCACTACTTTGATTGGGACTGGCTCAGCCGACTCCGTTCAAGTTTATTGTGTGTCGGTATGACGTCATTTGTGAAACTGACAGCCTGTAGGCAGGTTTCAAAATTTCTTCAAAGGAACTGTATTTCTGTTAGGAATTCACCCTCAAACTTTTGCACACATTACTCAATCACCCTCTATACATGGTAATGGTGGACTGCTAAATGTTCCTAATATTATCGTGCAATACGCTCCTGTCTTGGTACCAACTGCAAGTCAAACTGCATTCTGCAAGTGAAATGTATTTGTGTAGTTTATGCTGTTGCTTTAAAATGCCATAGGGTCATTACACGACAGATCATCCAAGACTGGTTGCATCACTATTTCAGAAAAAAAAATCATGTACGTGAGTTCCTACATGTCTGAAGATATCAGAACAACTTTGGAAAACATGTTATGACCTTATTTGTACCGAGGCGATAATGTTTCCAACATGACGGATGGCATTTGTTTACTCCCGTAAACATGTACGGAAAACTGAAGAAGGGTTAGAGAACTGAACCAAAAAGTGTTGTGTAGATACTGAAGCGTACATTGAAGATATGGGATCACCTTTTATTCTCAAAATGAATTCTTTTATTCTCAAAAATTGGATGAGTAACGAATTGTACAAAATTAGATTTTAAAGCAATTTTTGGGGTTGAAGGAGTTGAATACAAGGCTGCAAACTTCTGCGAAATTTAGACCTATCAACCAAGTGTATGTATGCAAAAACTCATAATCCTAAATCACACCCTTTTCTTCTTTCTACGGGGGATTCAAATGAGATATCCTTTGCGAAAAAGTCCGGATTTGAGGCTTAAATATCTCAGACGAGTCTTCATGAAAAATCTTAAATTTGGTGTCAAAGAAGCTTTGTATATGTCCAACTCAGAGAAAAATTGCAAATTTTATTACGATGTACTTAGGTCAGTGCAAGTGGATTTTCTCCGCCACCATAACATGCAAATACAAATGTGTTATCTTCACAAAGCCCACGGTTTTTTTCTGTGAAGGAGTTGAATATAAGGCTGCAATCATTGTCATTGAAAGAAAAATGAAGCATCGTAGTACATAAATATGTATTAGTGGGGATGAACTACAGTTTGGAGTACATGACCATCGCCATCTTGAAATCCACCATACTGGATGGAGGACGTTTTCAAATAGTAATTGGACCATGTGACTTATCGAACAACACGAAACTGTTCCCAGAAAGTGAGTTACTTTCACTGACAGTTTGCAATGTATATTATGTTCATTTATCCAGCAGCGCCCTTTCCGTGCCGTTAACTGTTAATCTGACACATGGAATGACATTCTACAAACATCCCCGTGTTGTTTGATAAGCCACAAGACTCACTTGATATTTGAGAAATTTAACGTCCATATCATACAATGGATTTCAAGATGGCGGCTACGTTGATCATGTCTTGGTTTGTACTCCAAACTGTAGCCCCTACCTATATTACATATTTGTGTATTACGATGATTCATGTCGGTTCGTGAGCTACCAGGCAGTACTGGGACTTTTGAACTAGAATGTGAACTTAATAGCTAACATATAGACTTTGTATCCTTGTTGGATACATATGCAAAATGTTCATTATTTTTAACGGAGGCAGAAAACCTCTCCAATATTTTCTGTGTTTGTAGTACTTTTCATCCTCTTTCCAAAAATATATACGTCATGTTAGTGATGCCTTTCTTTCTTTCACTTTTGTCTTTTTGAAGTTTCCTATAAACGGAAAGAGAGTGAAAAAAGAAACCTAATTTCAACAATTTTTAGTGCAGGTAATACAAGAGATACCATTCCATTAAAGTGTATGTGAATGCCTCATGCCAAGCCGAAACACTGTGGATAGTTCGAAGGTCTTGCCTTTTTTAGTTCTGGCGCTGTGCAGATGTCTCTGTAGCATTGTAGTACAACCAGGTGCATTGAGCGGACATTATAGAATTTTCATACGCTTTTTCAAAATACTGCTGTTTCTAACTACTTAACACACTGCATTAATAATTCAGACTTTTCCATTATATGATTAACAAAAGCCTCACACCAAATTTCAGCTCAATCTGAGCCTGTGTGTTACATACCCTGGATGAAGTGACATGCAATGGCCCATCTCTTAGTCTATTGAACCAGGAGGAGGGGAGAAAGAACATACTAAAACGAACACTCCTAAACCTAACCCGAAAACATCCCGGAAGAAGGAACTTATCCAGCAAACCTAAGATCTATGCAGAATACCCTATGGCAATAGTTGATGCCTTTAACAACCAGGAGGAACCAGAAGCTGCAGAACCATCCCAAACCACGGAGATAGGAAATAAGAAGGAAAACGACATTGACTCATCTATTGTTGGCGATGATAGCGTGAGGAATGTCAAGAAATATATTCTACGATGCGAGCTAGTGAAAGAGGATCTAAAAAGAAAAGTTATGTCCCTCAAAGCTTCACGCGTTTCTGCAGAACCTTGTGAAGATTCCGCTGTAAAATCCCTGGAAGATTTCCTAGTGTTTCCTTGTAAAAAGTATTTTATAATAAATAAATATAATAACAAAGTGAAAGGGAAAAAGGAAAGAAGTAAAATTTCCACCAAAGTGAAATGTTACAAAGTGATGGAAGAGGAAAACAGCAAATGCAAAAAAAAAAGATATCCAGACATACAAGAAAAACCTCTCGAAGGTCTCGGGTTCGAGTCACGGCAGGGGCATGGGTGCGGATTTTAACAGCTAAAGGCGAATCGTGACAGGTCGAAGTACAAAGTTACTAGCATATATAAAAATAAAGTTCACCAAAGTTTTTACAAGCAAAACCATTCTTCTGGAATGAAATATACTGTATTTCTTTTATCTTGATTGTTTTGTTTACAAAATGTTTTGAAGACTTGTGGTCTAATAAAATTTTTATTATAAGGGGGCGCATATGTAACGGAACCTGCTCTTGTGTGGTGGCCACTCACTCGTGCATCATTGTTCACGTACTTCGATAAAATTATAGATTATAAGTTCCATAATTGTGTTTCTTACTATTGTATTGTATGTTTGAAATATTGGCATTTGTATATGTTATTTTTCTTGTTGCAGAGATGATAGGGTTCTATAAAAATCAAGAGTTCAGTCTCCACTAAAAATTAAAAAAAACGGTATGTCTGCGAATTAATGTATTCATATAGAGTTTGAAGTCTGTTATATGTGCTAGTATGTGAGTATATGTAGTTTATGGTTGGTCTATTGTAAAAGGAATGTAACTGTAAATAGCACACTTTACTGTGTACCTAAAGCTGTATAAAGGCGTGCGTCGCCACTGTATCTTCAGCTCGGCCCCCGGACTCAAATGTGTAGGTTCATCTTGGGAAGCTCTCAGCGCCGGGCAAAGCTCCTATGCCAACCCTGAGAAACACAACAGGGCGTTCAGAAAGAAAATGATATTAATCACTGCTGCGTAGTATGTACCTGTACAAAAGATGTAAAACATGATGAAGCTTATGATGAAGGCAAAGGTTTAGGATCAAATGATTCAGCTGATGAAAAAAAGAAAACGAAAATGAAGCAAGGAATAATTTCTGCAAATGATGCTTCAAATTCAAATAAAGGCGGTGGGTAGCTATTTTACTCCTGAAGATCTTCAGAATTCAAAGATATATTCTTACTCAAAAGACATAAAACCAAGGCTAATGCTACTGCAAAGAATAGTTCCATATTATCAACTTTAAGGTTAATAGTCTATAGAAGTCTAAAGGAAAGGAAGCCAACTATAGAAGTCTAAAGGAAAAAAAGAACCTGATGAGAGGGAACTTTTCGGAAGTTTAGTTTCACACTAAAAGCAGCAGCTTGAATACCAAGGGGTTTGGCTTCAACAGTAAGTAGTGTAAATAAAATTAATAGTGATGATACAGTTCTTCAGGAATTAAAACGCATAATCAAGAAACCGAATCTATATCAATTTTTCAAATCGACCTGTTACATAATTTTATTAATCAGATACAATAGGTTATGGGTGATGAACACCCGATTAAGAAAATTAGCGCAAAGCAAAATGTTAATTTAGAGCATTCAAATAATAATGGAATTCATTGGATGTTATCGGAAATCTAATTGTGTGAAATATGAATTTAATTCTGGTAGCGCAGTACGTATCACAGCTCTTTGGGCATTACGGCAAAACTATGTCAGTGACGTTTTAGCCTGTTCCCATTACATACCATTGTTACAGTGCTCTACGCATCCATCTTGTAATCTATAATGCACAAGGACATCACACTTTAGGTCAACAACCGCCAAAGTAAGTGTTTACATAATTACGACCCACCCTGTATTTTAATGTATAATCAAATTCAAAGAAAAAAAGCTCGAGAAATGTTCCAAGAACGAAAATTTACATAATATACCAATACTGCAATACATAACGACGATTTTAAAAGGACATTTTACTCGTTTAGGCTGCTACATAACTCCATAGAATGCTACTAAATTTATAGAAGCTTTGGAATGTGAACCTTTCATCGACCCCTTTCAATGAATCTGAGTGCACAAAGTTAAATGATTTATTTGGTGTAACAGACAAAAACCGAGGGGAACCTCACTGGAACAGATCTATTCAGACTTAAACTGTCTACTTACTACTGAATCTTTGCAACAATAGAAATATATAATACCGAGATTTTGGAACTAAGATGGCAGAATGTCTTCGTAGAATCCGTGATATCATGGGATTGCCCTGAGCGTGTACCAAGGTTATTAAGCACTCACATTAGCTTAATGCAGCAGTGATCTCCAACAAGACCTGGTCGATTTCTACATTCTTGGATTGATTCCTGGTCTTTAAGCAACTCTGGCACAGATCGAGACAGGGTAAAGGAGATGAAGCAATAGGAAGTCCGCTATGGCCTAGTTTTAAAGTACCATCCCGGTATGCTCAAGGTGCGACCGAGGAAAAACCTATCAGGATAACAAGGGATCGATCCCAGGAGCTTTGAAATAGTAAATCAACACTTTACGAACTATGTTACGACAGCACAGAGGCCATCATTAGGATCTAATTCAAGAATATGTAAAACTTACAGTTGTAAATCATAATAATATTGGTAGGATTAAAAGATAGAGCATACGAAGATACAAGGAAAACCTGTAAATTAGTAACCATTTTTAAAATAAGGAAATGAACCAACCTTTTTGTCTTAATATAGCCAAGTAATCCCACATTCGTTTTATAAACTAACAAATATATTATATAAATCTTCTTAAATCCAGACACGTCTTCCAGCAAAAGTCTGCAAGCAAATCTGAGATTTACCGGAAGCAATTAACACTGTTTTGTACGGATTTAAGGAAACAGATCAAAGAAAGTAGTGTCAGAAAAAGAAAGTTCACACAATATAGTATTTTTCGTACGAAGCTACATACCCAAGTCGGTTGTTAATAATGAATATTCATCTCCACGTGCTGGTTAATTTCTTTTTCGCAAATAATTAAGCTCAAAGAAAATGCATATAAAAGGACTGGATCCATTCTGCCCCCTCCCCACAAACCTGGACCACGCTGCAAAACCTATCCTATTTTTGATCGCAGTCTAGCTTTCGAACATTTCATTACTCACAAGATGTACCCTTTCCGGCACTCTGACAGCTGCAAATCTTCCGAACACATTGACCTCCTACACTGTAATCAATGTTCAGCCTTCTATGTGGAAACACAAACACCTCTAACAATCCGCATCAACAACCATAGCTATTCTTGCAACTTCTGCACCTTTCCATACCTGGACACACTTCTAATCACGGCTGCCCCTTTGACGAAACCTTTCGAGTCAACATTCTGAAAGTTCTGAACCCTGACTCACCTGCCACATTTAGAAAAGGTCGGAGCAGACGTAAATCTCTATCCTTTCCGCCAACCATAAACGTGACCTTTACAGCATCTAACAACCAGCAGTGCAGTTTCTTCTTCCTCTTCTTCGATGCTTATTCTTCTATTCTTTTCTGCGTTCCCTCTCTATTTTCACCTTTATTTCATTCTCCAATGTATTTTTTTCTCCTTTTCCCCTTCATCATTATTATTTCACCTTCCCTCTGATTCTTTACCCTCTCATTCCTTTAGGAAGCCCAATACCTACTCCCAGTAACCTCTGCACTTCCCTTTTCTCAGTGTTTTCTCCTACCCATCTAGTCATTTCCTCCCTCCATAACCTGGCCACCCAGCATTACCTGGCATGGTGACTCCTTAACTCCAGTCTCGTACCAGTCCTCTCCGTTCATTTTCTACCCTATCATGTGAAAACGCTCTTTCGAAACGTTGCCGCTTTTCTTGAGTGTTTGTGATGTACGTGTGCAGCTGTCTTTGCAACATGACGGAAGTACCTTTTATTGTAACTCTTTTTTTTTACCATCTTCATACACTTAAGTGCCAAAAGTCATGGAATACATAACTAATAGCGTGTGGGGATCCCCTCTAGCATGGCCATGTGCATCAAGTCGACGCGGCAGGGGCGCGACAAGTTACTGACAATCCACTGGAGGAATGTGTAACCATGCAGTCTCGATTGCCGCCGACAATTCGATGGTTGTTGCAGGTGGAGAATCCTGAGAACAATAGCCCGTTCGGTGACATCCCACATGTGCTAGATAGGGTTCATCTGCGCCGATCATGGAGGCCAAATAATGCGCTGGTAGTTACAATAATGTTTCTCAAGCCAGTCACGCAGCATTGTGGGCTCGGTGACATCGCGCATTGTCATCGTGGAAAATCCCATTTTTGGTAGGGTATACGAAGTCCATAAAGGACTGAAGATGGTCACCAAGCAGCTGAACGGTCAATGTCCGAAGACCCAGCGGACCAGGGAACCCAACCGTGCCAGGTAAACACGCCCCTCACACTGACGAAGCCCCCACCAGACAGCACAGTGCCTTGTAGATAACTTAGATCCATGGCCGCATAGGGTCTGCGCCAAATTCGGATCCCACCATCCGCGCGTACCAATTGAAAACGTAACTCATCTGAGCACGCTACACGTTGCAAAAGACACAATCCACGTGTTCCCGAGCCTATGTAACACGCCGCCGCCGATAAGCAGCGATTAGTAGCGGCACACGTGTCGGTCTTCGGCTGCGATACCCCACGGAGACCTACCTGCACTGCACTGAATCCTGAGACAGGTTCCTGGGACGTCCTGCATTGAGTTCTGCTGTCAGATTACGCACTGGTGCTTGTCTGTTTGCCTGGACAAGTCTACCCAGACGTCGCATGTCGCGGTAATTCAGCACCCGTGGGCGGCCACTGCGTTGTCCCTGATGGGTCGTAATGCCTTCAATGCGGTACTCACAATCCACTCTTGACACTTTATAGCCAGTAAAGTTCAATGTCCGGACAACTTCCGCCCGCGCTGAAACGCAGATAATTCCTGTCGAGTTACCATCACCACAGTACATGATATTTCACGTGACAATAAGTCCAACTGACCACAATGCAACTGCTTCATGCCGTTCGAACGGTTTCCCGCGCCGTCAACTATCCCATGACTTTTGGCACTTCAGTGTATATCTCACGCAAGCCACTTCGAATTTTTTTAAATGACATTGGCCCAACTTTTGTGTATATAGACATGGCGGCCCAGATAAGAATATACCTAAATTTCAGAAATATCACCATTGTACTGTTTTAACGTTTCTTTTCGCTTCCGAAATAAAAGCGTGATTTGAACATTGACTCACCATACATGGTGTGTGTATTTACACGTATGCAAAATGGTGTACAAGGAGCGGAATGAGGAAAATTCCTGTAAAGTGGTTAATACTAAGAATTTCAATGCAGTATTTCACATGGCATAAATCGATACATTAATTTATTTCCGAATCGAGTTTCATGTATGTAAGGATTCGTTTAGTTGTAACATGAACGCTTAGTCATCCCAAACACGCATAGTTCCACTAGTTTTCTACAAATATCAGTTTACTGAAGAGGAAGAGTGTTCTGTAAAATTTAATTTGATACTTACCGGAGGTCTCAAACCCTCCAGCAAATTGGATAAATGGCTTGTTTATTTGAAATCAGAACTAAAAGCATCAATGCATAACAAAAGCAGATAAAATGATCAAACTGCTGTTAATAATAAATTTAGGTAAAGAATAAACTTACTCCATTGAAAGTGTCATCCTTGTCCACTTTCACTTTGACTGGTCGTTCTAGAGTGTTGCATCCTTCTGGGTATCTTTCATTTGAAGCCGTCACTTGCATATGTTTCAATTGGTTCTCCACAATTAGGTATTATACATCGTTTTCGTTTATTCCACAGCTCATCCAGTGCTAGACCTAGGCGAAGATATGAAAACAGCTTTTAGTGAATTTTATTTTTCAAACTGCTGATTAAATATTATGGAAATGAAAAGAAGGGTTTCTTTCGTGAAATAAAATAAAAAGAAGAATGTTACATTTCTTCCATAACGAATTCCTATCATGGTAAGGAACAAATTAATTATGGTTATGAAATTAAATACCAGCTTTTTTTTTTTAGAAGAATAAGAACAATTAATAAATCTCCCGTATTCGCTTGATACTATTTTGCGATCTGTTAAATAGGCCAGGATGTCAAGCAAGCAGTAACAAATACGTTCCCTGACACTTCGCTGTTTTTTCAGATTGTTAAATAAAATAAATACAATAAATAACACATAAATACACCGAGATATCTAAACAGGTATAAAATAAATCCACTCGATGATAATTATGTTGCAATTTAAAAAATCACATTCACGATCTAACACTGGTTAGAAATTTTTTTATTACACCCTGTCCACATTACGTTTAACACTCACTCCATGTAACCACTCTGAACGCGGAAGTAGCGAAATATTTCATTTTACTTTATGGCCGGCACGAAACGCAAAATTTAAGGGAGAAATATAACATTTCGAACGTGTGTAGAAGTGTCGAAATGCAAAATAAAACGAAGTTTCGAGTCATTGAAGTGTGAAATAATAGTGAAACAGCGATATGTACTAGGGACTATTTAGCTCCTAACAGGGTCAAGAAAAATCATGATTTAAAAAAAAATCATTTTTGGTGTTCTTTTTAATTTAAATCGATTTTTTAAATTTAAATCAACTGATAAAAAAACCTGGAAAGTAAAATTAAGTGTAAATGGCCCTCGTTTAATGGGCAAACTTCCAAATTGAGGTTGAATTTACACCTCATTATACTTGTTTGGTTTATTTTTACATAATTCGTTAATTTAATTATGTATTTGTAACTATTAGGAATCTCGTTCTGGTCAGATTAGAAGGGGTAAAGAATGCACAAAAAAGTCCTCCATGAACTCATTTGAAGGTATTATGTTGAATTCTAGTACTTACCTGGTGGAACTGAGAAAAAAAAAACTCTTAAAAAACTTTTTTTTAAGTATCACTGGTCGCGGTATTCGAATCAATGGCCATTTGAATTTGAAGTCAATGTTCTACCAACTGAGTCACTATAAAATAATAATAATGCAGAGCAAAAGTGTTAGAAATTTGTATCTAGGGTTGCCAGAATGTGGCCTTTTAAAGCAAGGTAGGTGGCCAAGATCTGTTGAACAAGACTGTACAATGCAAGGTACGGACCACCGCACTAAACTTTCTCGTTCCCATTAATTAAATATAATAATACTGTAATTATTACTAATATTACTAAAGCGTTTATTTATGAAATATAAACAAAATCGCCGGAGAAGTTTTTGAGAAAATCGCACATTTTTATTTTCGCCTTTTAGTGAACTACCCTTATTTTTAGTGGTAGGAAGAAAATTCGAAAAACTACCCTAGATCATGTTACAAAACTTTAAGTTTAAACTTTGGTTTCGATACGTTGAATGGTATGGCCACTAGGCAGTGGTGATTTCATATTTCCCACGGGGGCTACTTCAATACAAGGGGAATGAAAAATAGTACTGTGAATATACTGATAACTGACAATGAGGATTAAAAGATATGAGGCTCCGGGCGTGGGAGAATTCTGTAGCTCCAGGAGCAGCTTGTCCCCCTCTGGTCACCGCCTGAAATCATCATTGCCTTTAGGCGGGTCGCGGGTGTACGTATTTACATCGAGACGGAGGATATGCATCCAAAAATCCCTTTTTCGGTATGTAGGGGCCATGAAATGTGTAAATCAGTTGAAATTTCGAATCCAATGTTTTTCACGATCACCGTCACTTTCTTCTCTCCTATCAACACTTGAAACAGTGTTGCCAACCTTTTTTTCTATCAGATCCCTACTGACTAAGAAAATTGTCCCTAATAGTAATCAAATGTTCCATCGTTATTGATCAGTGCCGATAGCAGTTTTATTAAAGAAAATGCTAAAAGAACAAGCTAAAAAATCCCTATAATTTAACAGAATTTCAAAATCCATCAATACTTTCGTAAAATATACCTATATATGAGAATGGACATGTTCATACGGTTGGCAAAAGTGACTCGAAAGTACAAATCGGGATATTCTCGGTCCTGAGCGGGACTTTCCCGTTCCAGATCGGAAATAATGAAGAAAATAAAAAAAAATCGGGATTATTCCGTTGCGTTTCTTCGCTGCTTATATCTTGACGTGTCGCGCTGAGGATTAGTACATTAATTGGGAGTTCGTAAATAATAATGAAATAGCACACATTGTTTACGTTTTTGCTCGTAAAACTTCGACTTTTGAGTTTAATGGAAGGCCGCAAAAAAGACTCTGTATGGACTCTTACATGATTTTGCTTAATAGCATTGTGTGCGTAGTAAGATAGTCACAATTGTAACAAATTTATGAGCATTTGGTAAACAAAACATTAAAATTAAACAAATATGGTTGTTCCAGAGTCTGTAATAAATCTAGTATTATTTAGTTGTCATGGTAGTATCATTTATATGGAGAAAATCTTTTGTTATAAATCTTATGCAGTAGTAAAAGAACAAAAAACGCATTTCCGATTTTCACTTTAAAGATTTGAAAACTTGATTTAAATCAATTATTTTTATTATAAAATTCAAGTGATGTAAATCCTGATTTAAATCAAATCGTCCTGGCTCCTAACGCTTTGGGGCAAGAACATGCATATTGTTTTAAATACCACGTACATCGCGAATAACGAAAAAAATGTGATATATATATATATATATATATATATATATATATATATATATTTTCGTAACACCTTCCCGATTGCTCGTTGTCGCTGTTTACAGAAGTATTTGCAGGGTTTGAAAAAAAAACCATCCCACCTGGGCCCAGGCGGGTTTTTCGGATTTTATCGTTGAATGTCAGTCAGTTACGGTGTCCTACTACTGTGGAATTTGAATTTATTTATGGTCTTTAGGCATCTATGGCTAAGCCCGGGATATTGATGGGGAAAGAATCTAAGGTCAAGGTACCATCCCGACATTTGCCTAGTAAAATTGGGGATAACATGGAAAAGGAATTGTTAGGATAGTCGGCCACTGGCATCAAACTAACGGATCTGAAACCAACACTGCTATGGAATAGGGAGGATCGGAGCAGGTCTGCTCTGTGTGGAGCTAACCTCAATTGGTCTGTGCACAGGAATCAAGCACCGGGTGATTCGTAGTCCACAATAACAGTAGTTCCCAGCTTGCGACATTCGCTATAGGTGAGAGTAAAGAAAAGGAGAGAAGTCCCATTTTTGAAACAGTACCACTCGTTCGCCTGAGCAGGGTCTGAATTATTGCTCAACTTCCCCAGTGCCGTGTAGCCGCCCGGCACATTAATCACCAGACCACAACAGAC
>JAGDQP010004446.1:54549-85029 GCA_022664845.1 Lepisma saccharinum
AGTGCCGTGTAGCCGCCCGGCACATTAATCACCAGACCACAACAGACAAGGAAACCACAGTGCTGTTTATTTATCTTTAGTCTCTTGTGATTTCGTGATTAGTTCTGTGGATAGCAAATGCATCGATGATTATACATGGCATAGAGTTGAAAATGTTATTTTGGTGCAGATTACCCATTTTGCTCGAAAACCAGACCTGCAAATTTAGATTAGCCCTTGTCAGGTGAAACGAAAGAAATTTTGGGTAAAGTTTACTTTATCTACTGCAAAGAAAGTAAAACTTCCGGGACAAAGACAATGTTAGTAAAGTGTGGAGGAGTGTTAAAACGCAAATTAGAATAACTTTCGGAGTCATCAACCTGTGTAATAAGGCTGAAAGGCGTACATATACGTGGACTATATGAGCTTCCGTCATGGGTAAGGATTGGGAGTAACTCACTGTCAATTATGAAAAATCTATATATATAAAATAAAATAACCTGTAACCGGAAGCAAATATAAAACTAATAAGAACTTCAAAAGAGCTTTCAATAAAGCAATAAAAAGTCAATGATCGAGGCACCACCAACTAGGGAACCGCAGACAATTAATTATTATCGTGTGGTTGTCGTACTATTTTTAGGATAGTTACATATCGGGTTGTGCGTATGGAAGTGTCAGTGATAATTATTTTTTTCAAAACGAGTTGTGTACAGCGTGTTATATTGGTCAATAGGGTGGTGGATGTTTGCAGTAGATAAACTTAGGCAGGAATGAAATGTTTTTGGTAAGTTAATAAAGAGATGCGTCCACATGCAGATTCACAGCCCCCCCTCAGCCCATCCGTTAACTCGCACACTGCCTCTTGCATTGTACATAGCGTACACTGCCCTTCTCATCCTTTTAAGTGCGTCTTGCACGGAAAATCCTTTTGGATGTTTAAAATATGGCAGGTAAAAGAAATGCAAAATAATGTGTATCCATGTACAAAGCTTCGTTGAGCGCATGGCCTCAACTATAACCAAAATAACCAGCGAACTAGCTGAAGGGCTTGCAATGGCTGAAGAAAACAAAATTTACGAAGCAATTCTTTCAGATATACCAACCCAGAAATTGCTGTACTTTATTTCCTATTTTTCAATATTCTTTCCTTGTTTTCACCACTGAACTTGTGAACTACGGTTCTTTTACTCTACTTCAAATAGAGAACTGAAGTCTTGACGGCACATCCGGTTGGTTACCATAGCAACAGCGGAGAACAAGTCTAAACAAACAGTAAGTTTGATAGCAGAAAGTAGAAAATCAGTTGTGGAAGTATTGGCTGTTAATATTTTTTGAATTGTTGATTATTTTAGTGACGAGCGGAAATGGATTGAAAAAGCAGAAAATGTTGTGGAGTCCCAAAATCTACGCTTGTTACACATGAACAATATTTGATGCACATACACGGGAAAATGCAAGAAAGGACATATGAACAGTAAATGTAATAAGTTGAGATGAGTAGCTAATTTTTATTACGGTAATATATCATAGAGTTATAATAAAATCTCTACTAGCATCAGGATTGGCGCTGCGAAAGCGGCGCCACTTGAAAGTTGGCCAGGAGTATGTTCGTATTGCAAAACAACACGTATTGTGAGCTGTTATGCTTCGCTCTTTGGCATTGTTTGTTATAGTGGTTTGTATTTGAGAAGAAAATGTACTGAAAGAGTTAAGGACGGAAGTAATATATCGTTTCACAAATAAATGATAATTAATATTACTCCGTGAAAAATATTTCATTATGGAAAACGCCGTTTCGTACAGTTTATATCTGTGCCAGAAGTATTAAAAAAACACCATCTTTGATTAAAATCATTTAATGCAAAGGTATTTCATCGTGTTAGATCCATAGTTATAAAACTGTCCCTCAATGCCAAAGGGAAGAGAAATGTCCATAAAAATACGTAGTCTTACATTCAGAAATACTGGATAGTTTTCATTTAGGCCAATTGGAAATAAAGTGGTTATGCTCGTGTAGAAAAAAAATATTATATCTGTCTATTTAAAATTGAAATAGTACTAAGTGCGTTGTTGAATTTTATTTACAGCCTTTAGGCACCTAAGGCTCAGGCCGAGATAGGGGAGGGGAAATGATTCGGAAAGATGTTTGCCAGCGTATATGTTGAAGGTGCCATTCTTGCATTTGCCTGAGGAAAAATCTGTCAGGATGGTCGGCCACTGAAATCGAACCCACGATCTCCCAAATGCTACGCCAACGCTCTACCACTGAGTTACGGCGCTTCGATAAGTAATGTGTTGTTGAAAATTGTTGAGAGCAATGATGGTGAAGATGGATGTTCTGCCCGAAGGAAGGTCTTGACCTGAAGGTCCCACAGCTAGCTGAAATGATAGTAATTTTCCATTGCCTTCTATCGCATGAAGATGACGTCACAAAGATGGAACCTACAGTTTAAAGTGGGCGAATCACTCCTGTCCCCGCCGGGCATCAAACCAGGTGCACCTTGATTACACTATTAAGAAAAAAAAACAAATATATAAAAAACTACATAGGATACATTTCATATCACTCACCCTGGTCGGCAGTAGGTAGACTCGTGAATTCTATATACCTAAAGTAGGACACAATAATATACTTAATAGATATGACTATTCGTATTATTTATGATATGAAGTTAAAACAGTACATTTGAAAAGCAAGGAAAAACAATGTTCTTTTTCAATAGTTTTAAGACAAAGACTTTTACCCTAATTTAAGGACACTTTCATTCTCAGATAACATTGTCGACATCTTCTAAACTAACCAGGATACGGTACTTTTTTTTTTTTTTTTTTTTTTTTTTTGTGATCTATAAATTGTCACTTTCGACAGCTGGTAGAACTTAAATATCAAGTTAAAGCTGTCCGAAAACTAGAGACAATTTTTATACACATTTTTTTAAAATGACATTCGGCTTGTTTCAATGATATTTATGTGAAAATTGCCGACTATTAGTGTATGTCCGACGACCGGTGCTCTTACCCTATTTTCAATTTTATAATTTTCTTTGTAAATTAATGCAAATAAACCACTGATTGTATATAATTACAATATCAGCAATTTGTGTGTATAATATTCATGTCACTTTCGATGTATCCCTAATGTTGTATAATATTTTGAAATGTTTGTATATTTTTTTTTTTTTTAAATATAAGTTATGTGGCTTGAAGTATCAACATACTACTATTTTACTTAACAAAAAAATATTTCAGAACAAAAATCATATTTATCAAGAACGTTGTATATAAGTGACTTTTACATTAAATTATACCTTATATTGATCAATTTAATAAGCAATTATTTGTATCTTCTGTGTTGAACTTAACTAAGGTGAACACTAATGCGAATTCTCGATAGTTTTGCTTCATAAAAAGATCGTGTGTGGTAAATAAAATCCTTGCTGCAGTGCAGCAGCAGACGGCTTACTGTATCTTCCTATCAAGCGGTGAAACAAATGAATGTTCAATTTCCGCCACGCTGAATACTGTTGCACCAGCTCTGCTTCTAGGGGAGATTTTATAATTATGTAACTTATGGGGTTAACTATAGTAATGACGGACTAATTTTTAGAAATTTACAGGATGAATTGAGATAATTGTGTGATGTTTGTAAGTAATTGGGAGCAACATAGTAATGTGGGTAACATTCTAAGTGAATAATAATATTGTTCTATTGTGTTTTTAATATGTTTTAGGACGCACTGCATGTTGTGGCGGAAGGAACTATTTGCGTAGAGTTACAGTTGTTGTCATGTGGAAGGCGGTAAGGCAGAGTTGAAATGGCGCGTGTTTGTGATGGTTATGACATTTCTTGGGTTAGTGGTATTGAATCGTATAGAAATGATGAGGGAAAGTGCATGTTGAAGGCTATTTAGCAGATTATGTATGTAAGGAAAGGAAAGGAAAGGCCCCGAAGCAATTGTACACGACTTTCTAATTGAAATTGGGAGAGTTAACACGCCTGTGTGCTGAAGGTAACTGTGAATATGTGTCAAAATATATTTTATAAAGATACATGACCGCACCTAGCCTCCACGTTCATATGTTCAGTAATTTAAGATAATTTACGAAAAATGCAAAGAAGGAATTATTAATAATAAATATGAACATATAAAAATATATTTTGTAAAGATACATGACCGCACCTAACCTCCACGTTCGTCTGGTCACTAATTTAAGATAATCTACGAAAAGTGCAAGAAAACAATTGCGTAAACCACTCGCCTCCCATGAACACGTAATGTGTGTGTTTTTTAAGTGATTTTGGTTTGGTTTTAGTGATTTTAAAATTGGTCCATCACTACTATAGTAATGCCAATTTATGTCTTTATGAAACACGTACAAAGGTACTATTAACTTTCGAAATCTTGATTTATGCTACACTTTGTATAATTTACCTGCAATATCAATTTGTGCACATGTACATAAGGTACAAGGGTTTCCTATCAGCACTCGTATTTATCTTGAGTGTGTGTCCCTAACTATAACCGAATCAGCAACTTCAGTTTAAGCTTCTGAGATATAATTATCACCTTTTTTAAATCGAGAACTCAGGAATCAACGATGAATTAGCATCAGAATCATATCAGCGTATTCAAAATTGCGGTCAATGTCATTGCAAGAAATTTGCTTACTTACGTAATTGGCTCCTTCCACTTTTCTAATTTCAGTTCTTTGTAAACAGAAAAAAGAAACACGTGTCTGTTTCATTGTAATGATGACAATCTGGCACAAAGCACAAAACCATAACGAGTTGTTGAATATCGAACACTACAAACCTACTGCTAAAGTGCTAAACACCCGTTTGTTTTGTTTACTTTAAATTGCAAGTTATAGCTACGGGCTTAAGAATGAGCAGACTTCGGCTATCTTTGGAACATGGCAACTTCGGGACACCTCGCAGTCCTTCTCTGTCTGCTGTCACAAATCCAGGCAAGCAGATGCGCGTTTCATGATTGATGAAATAGTTAAAATATTTTACTTGCATTGTTTAACTTTTCTCAGCCTGAACGAAAGATGCTTGGTACTTGCTACGTTTGCTGTACAGTCATTTTACAGCAAAGTTTTTTTTTTAATTTCGTTTTTTCCCTGGCCATCACTAATTTCTTTATCCCCGAACAAAGACAATATACCCAGATATTTCTTCTTAAAGTTCATTGCTGCATATTTTACACACACACACGCATGCCCTCGCTCACGCTCACTGCGTACCAATAAAGGGGTTCCGGATTCGAAACCCTCCGGAACCCACTTTTACTGAAGGCCCCGTGTTTGGACCCCCATGTTTTCTCATCCAATTGAACGCATCCGGATTCGAACCCTCCGGAATCCACTTTTGCTGAAGGTCCCGTCGTTGGGATCCCAAGTTTTTTTCATCCAATTGAAGGCAATAGTAAACCATTATCGGTTCACCTTGCCTAGGGTCTTTCGGGTCAATTTCCTCGCCTTCCCCCAAACAAATAAAACCATGAACATAGGTTTCTGACTACAGCAGCTTATATTTCACTGTTCCGACTAAAATTAATACATTGTATTAATATTAATAATATAACCAAACCAATACATTATATTTTTAAAAAAATAAATACATACTTTTCTTAAATAATTCGTACTAAAAGCAGAAAAAAAAACAATTTTTATGCATGAATGACTAAAAATAAAATCATGGGCGCGTTAATTGAAGAATGTTTAAAGTGTCTGTACATGAGAGCACGCCACATGCTTTTCTTTCTAGTCATGCATAAAGAAAATTATCTTTTACTTTTTTAGTACGAATTGTTTAAGAAACGTATGTATTTAAAAAGTTTTCTAATTATTTTTTCCCCAAATCCTAAGGTCTTCTGCAACCAGTAAAACGCCACAGCGTTGCTGGCTAGTGTTTATTAGTACTATTAAAAATAAATATATTAATGTGCTTTTAAAATATATAAATATGTAGAAATAAATGAAAGTAACAATAGAGTATGTAACCAGGGAGTACGCTACACCCCCCTAACACCCTCCCTAGACTTCGACAACACCCACCTAAGGAAAATTTCTGAACACGTTTCTAAGGGGGGGTGTTCTTTCGCGACATTTAATGGTGAGAAATTCCTGGAATTTCGATTTACGAAGACGGCAGTTATGGTAATACACAATCAAATCTTGGTAGTAGTTTTGCATTTATTCCGAAGAAATAGCTTCTTTTGGGCTACATTCCTTTGTCACCTCGCAAAAATCCATCAGCAGCAAAAGAAATGAGGCAGGAAACAATAAACATCCCCATATGAAAGCATCAGTTTGGTGCTGCTCCCTGCGGTGTTAGAGTGCAGAGATGCTAGACTCACTTCAGATGCACTCATTATCTATTAAGTTGTTTTGTGTGCACAGTGGAAAAGGCGGAACGCCTCACAATGAAGAGGAGAATTATTGAAACAAAGGAACGAAGTTTAGGAGCTCGTACATATGCATTAATTTTTCTAATTTAAGTGAATCTTTGCTTCATAACTAAATTAATGGAAATAAAAGAAACAGTGTTTACAAACTTGATGCGACGACCTTTCTAATACCTAACTCTGTGTTCTTCAGGGTTTTATTTCATCATACTCTCATTCATTAAAAAGAAAACAGGTAAAATTCATCTATGTCAACGCTAACGAACATTTTGTGAAACAAAAGCGATATGAAATGAAGCACCGAGCGGCCGTGGCTCAATGCTTTGGAGCTGGCTTCGCATTCCAGAGGTCCAGGATTCCATTCCTGGAGACGGCCATCCTGACTGAAGTTTTCAAGTCTTATCAGGCAAATGCCGGGATCATATGTTATTTCAAGGCTATGTCCGTTTCCGTCCAATTTCCTTTCCCATTGTTCATGTTTGTTGTTGTTGGTAAGCTCCAATGTAAAATAGTCTCCGTGTTGTACATGGAGATACCCGAAATAAATAAATCTTCGGAAGTCTGTGTACAGACAGACCACAAGTGGCTGGAGACAAAGTCATACGTTTCCCTACTTAGGTGTCAGTTAAATAAGGTATCATTCAAACATTCACTCATTTGTGCCAGACTTCGGTACTCGAACTCGTGACGTACAGACTAGCAGAAACACAGACAGACAGACAATAATTAAAAGAGCTTTCTTTTTTGTTATCCTGAACGAGTTACGTTGTCGCTAAAGATAAAAAAGAGTCCTGAAAAATTTTCCTTAGTCAAGATAGTATGACACTGGCTACATAGTTTTTCCGATTTTTTATTTAACTCTACTCCCAGATGAAATGATTAGCACCGAAGCCCTGCGTGCGCTTTCTCTTATTTATATTGGAACTGACAATATTTGAAATTCGAAGAGTAAAGATAAGAGAGACTGCGGTAGTCAACATTTCATCAAGCAATCGGGATTTTTGAAAATTTTAATATTTCATTAAATTTAATATTTTAATAGCCACGGGTCGTGCATGCAGGCGTTAGGGCAACGACTCGAAGGTCCCGGGTTCGAGTCCTGGTAGGGGCATGGGTGTTTGCGAATTTTAACTTGGTGAAAAGGATCGAATCGTGACGGACCGAAGTCAAAAGTGTTACTAGACTGTCCCATAGAAAATAGTTTTTACGTGCATGAAGGTAATAGTGACATCCACTACTTGTAATCTTTGGCATGCTGGAACTCATTACAAACCATTGACTATTCACCAGTTTCTGTTAATTATGATTCGCCACTTTCTTTCAGAGTTTATACGGTTCGAAAATCGAAACGGGAGGGCATGCCGTGGTCCAGTCAGGATGAATTTCTGGGTTGGCTCCCGGATATCCACATGGTTAACGCTCTCGCCCTTGTGAGGGAGGTTCCGGGTTCGATTAGCAGAATTTTGATACTTATCCAGTATCGTGAAAATTTTAGGGAGAGACTCTGAATACAAAAACGAGCAAATTGGTATCATGGGAGCCAAAGTACAACTGCGACGAGAGCCGATGCGCTGACTATGTACTACCCAACGAAAAGCCGTTTGAATTTTATTTTATTTATGGCATTCAAGCATCTCAGGCTCAGGCCGAGCTAAAAGCCGTCTGGCACACCTTGGCGCTCGACGGAATGTCGTACCATTAGTTTGGGTTTGAGTTAGTAGATGTGATTTTAGGTGTTAGCAACGTCAGTGTGGCAAATTTCTGCATGGTTTGATAAAGAAACGAGATCATGAGTAATATTTTCGCGTCGTGAAAGTTTAAAGAATTTTATTCAAACGTCCATCAATGCTTTGGTTTGTAGCGACAGAAAAACGAAAAATAGATACCAGAAACGTTCCTCCGGAAATATATATGTTAGCGACTAATCTGAAAATAACCTTATTGGTCAAAAGTTGAATTTTGCATTTTTAATGTTTTTCTGCTTCTCATTGAGCATTCCGAAAAGAAAAAAAAACTAAAAATGACATTTTACAATATATTAGTCAATTCACCTTAATACCGTTAAGAAGAATTGAATTTCTGGAAGTGGATGCCCTGATTTCAGCATTTGTTTGGAAAGCCTCAATGAAGTCGGTCACTTTGGGCATCGATCCGAGAACTTTGGAATAAAAAGTGCATACAATTTCTACTAAGTTATTTTATCAACTGTGATATAATCTTGATATACACTCCAGGAAAGCTTGAGAAAAGTAGAGCTTTCATTTATTTAAAATGTATATTTTTTGCTCTAAAGACATAGTTGAGGTAAATAATCTCTTTCATAGTAATTAAAATTTAATAATAAATATCTATCCATATTACCAAATTAAAGCTTGCAAAAGCTTGACAAGTGCAAAAAAAACAACAAAAGAAACAAAACAAATAACAATATCTAAAATTATTTGAAAGCTAATAGTTCTGTTGGTAATTCATTCTACTCGATGAAAATGATCCGAAGCGTGAAGATCAAAACTCATCATAGTCTAAAATCAGTTTCCTATATAACGACAGAGGAGTAAGTTGTTTAATTTCTTCGTAAGTAATTAAATAATAATAATAATAATGCTTGCTATTTACACACATTGTCCTTATGTGATTATGCACAATTCTTATTTTAAAAAGTATTACAAACAGAAACGCGCGCGCGCACATGGTAAGCTAATTATAATGGATGACTGTATAGTATAGTGTATAACTGAATATGAATTACACCCCTCCAATAACTTTAGACACCCCCCTCCGACTACATTCCTGGCGTACTCCCTGTATGTAACGTCGCTGTGCAAATTTTCATCATTGGATGACGTCGGGAAATGATATAATTCATGCACTGGAGTTTGAAGCCCAGTACCTCGGAGCCATCACAGTCCATGACTACAGTTTGGGTTCTGATTTACATGGTACGGTAGGGCATCCTTAGAGTGTGTGCATGCCCGTTTTCCATCCAATTTATAAGGCGTCTTTTTTATTATAGAAACTCTTTACCAATGTTGGGGTTCTCAAATTTGCGGAATTATTTTCTTGTATGTTTAACACGTTGGTACTGGGTTCAGGATCCAACTGTGCCGTGTTCACAGGTAGGTTTGGTTAGGAGTGGCTTTTATGTTGGTCAAGTCTGCACGGTTGTTGTGCTTGAGCATTACTATGTTATTAATATGAATTTTAATCAGTATTGTGTTGTTTTTTGTGTTTAAATATGCAGTTTGCACCTTGTTTGATCCGTTCTATTGTTAGTAACGTACTGGGTGGGTGCGTGAGTTTCTAAGAATGGAACCTACAGTTTTTTGGTAAGGCATATTCCAAGCCAGTCCTTCAGTGGGACTGGCGGGAATTGAACCCGTAACCTCATTTATAAAGTGTGAGCGTACTAACCTCTTGACTATTCCGAGGTCACATATTGTTTCTAGTCGGATATGTAAATCGTGTTCGGGAAGTTTTTTTGTTTGCTCCAGTTTGGGCCTATATCCAGCCTCCTTTTCAGGAACTAGACCAGGCTGGGATTGAACCTGTGACCATGAATATAAGAGGAGAGTGCACTAACCACTATGCCAGCCCAAGGCCTTCTTTAGGGTGATTACCTGTTCCTCGTTTAAATGAGGTGTGTATGTGATTGTGTTTTTTCATTATATCTCGGTGACAAGTTAGTACATACACCAGAAACAAATTATATAGTGTGCATGTAAGAGTATGCATAGAAGTATATCCATATGTGTTCTTGAATGTTATATAACAACATATGTTGTCGGTTTTTTTTACTTGCCTTGTTTAAAAAAAAATGTGTGTGAAACTGGTGGTCTTTTTTTTTTTTCAAAGATTGTTTTCTTATTGGCAATAGCCTTCGATATGTGCATGGTATATTTCATTTTTGGCCTTGGTCTGCTGGCCAACATATCAGAGGGAGTGTATAATTAGTGCTGCCCGTGCACTGGCAAGTTTGTGCCTGTAATGGCTATTGATTTTCGTCCTAGAAAACCTTGTGAGTTTGTTTAGCTCAATTGTCGTTTCCATTAATGTTGGTTTTGGAAAGACTTCTGGTTTGGTATACCTTTGTGGTTAGTGTCCGTGGTCTAGTTGGCAACCCCATGGGGATGACTCGTCGGGCCGGTACAGGGCCGACGGTGGCCCAACTGCAACGAGGTTGGGCCACCGCTGGTCTTACGTCGGCCCGACGAGCCTTCCGCATGGGGAAGGTTGCTAGTGATTAGTTGCCTTGTTTTGGTAATTTGTGCTTTGTTTGGAGCCTGTAGGGCTCGTGGTAGTTGTGCTGTGTGCGTCTGTTTTACTTCTTTGTGTTTGTGAGTCATTTTTAGAAGTGTGTTGCTTGTAGTCTAGTTTTCAGGATACAACTAATCTTTCATGTAAAAGCCGCTCTAATGAGCATTTGCTTTAGGTTTTCTGGTCTGCTATAGCCAATCATGGGTTGTTGTTTTGAGAAGTACTCCCACCAATATTGCCTGCTATATTCTTGTTTGATACCTGCATGTCCAAAAATTTTAAGTTGTTTGTTTAATTCTTTTTCGTGTGTTGGATGGTATATCGTAGTTAAAATAATCCTATCTATGTTTTTTTTGTCATGTTTTCTAAGAGTCTCGGACCCTGGTATCCGGAGAGCTCTGTTTAGTTCCTGTGTCAACATCTTTTTACTGTAGCCTCTCCTTACAAAGAATTTTTTAAGCTCTTTCAGACGAGCCTTGAGTTTTTCCTCGTTTACTTTACTTTATTTCTTTGTCTTGTAGATCATATTGTGTACAAATGAGTACAATTATGATATAAGACACGTCAGAAGATACATTGTTATTTACAGAAATCACAAAATATAATATTATTCTCCTATATCTAAGGCATTGGCTAAATGGCAGTGCTCTTTTCAGTGATATAAGGTGTGCTGAGTTGGAATGTATTGGTGTCTAGCAGTTGGTTTGTGATAGATGTTTGTTATTAGTGTGCCGCTTCCTAGGCATTTTGCTTTTACATCAAGGAAGTATACCTCCTTTTCGCTGTATTCGTATGTGACAAACTATAAGCTGTCACATATGCTGTATTCATATGTGACAAGTATAAGAAAAACTTATGACAAAGAATAAACAAAATCTGTCTACATAGGACGGAATCTGTCCTCTCCTTGCACTTCTATTCAACCAAGTCTTGTCATAGTTGAACCAAACTATAAAAAAAAAGGCCTAATAACACTTATACCACAACAACATACCATACCGGACATAACTACCATACCACACTGGCCTATTGTGATTGTCAAAACGTGCTTCCACGTCATCCATGTCCGACGAACTATACTCGAAGCGACCTTATCTTGACAGCCGAGAGACGCTGCTTCAATTCGTACCTCTCCGCTTGCATTAGATAGTTCCTCACGTTACAAACAGAAAACATGACCTAGAAGATCTGTTCAAATATGTAACTGAGTGCAAGTATTTAAAAACGCCAACACAGTAACAGTATTTAAGATAGATGCTAATAGATTTAGTAGCAACTGTTATCAGAGTGACGTCACGGATACGGAACTGGAAAGGGAAGGAAAGAAACGAATGAATAGCAGGGAACTTGAGTGCGAGTCTCTTGCAAGTGCTACCAGCGTTGCAACGTGCAAGATCTGAGATTTTGGAAAATCTCATGTCAAAAACAAAAGAGCAGTAAATAATTTGAATGGTCAAATAGTTACAACGGTTGTTTATTGTATTCCAAAAAATGCCAAGTCAAAAATAACATATCAGAAACATATCAAGGTCAGAAAGAGATGGATTTGAAATCAGAGGTCCTCCAAATAGTTTAACAAGGGGCTCGCAAGTCCTTTCAGAACACATTGAAAGTGCGCAAACACACACAAAAAAAAACACCAAATACACATACACACATTGTGACGCATAAGAATACAATAGAGTGAAGATATTATTCGTGGTAATGTTATTGCATAGCGATTGAATAGTGACGTATCGTCCTTATAGTCAATAATGGGAACTATGTGAAAAATGTAATTACTGCTATAGCACGTGTTTAAATTAGAATATTACGTTCATTTTATTTATTCCTCGCCAGCATTTTAACAAAGGGCACGCGCGAGCCCCCTTCATTACACCCCTGTTCGAAATTACAAACTGCAGAAGCCACTGGAGCAACTTAAAAAGTGTCAAGAGCATTCCCATTCAGCGAATCAGGACGTAAGAATCACTAAAGTTCCTTTAATTTTTTCCCCAGATGAGACATTTGATATTTTTAAACAATCGGAAATTTATTATAGTTGAAAAAATCGGAAATTAATTAAATGAACGAAACATACTCACAGGTTAAAAAAAAAACAGATGTTATAATTTATAATATTCCTGTTAATTTTTCATCATTAATCAAAATTTACTACTACTACGTGTACCGGCTTGTTATGGCAATGCCGCACAGATTATTGGAAAAAGAGAAATTCAGAAATTTAAAGAAATTATATAAAAAAGAAGGATCTCTCACGTAACATCTGTAAAATTTCTGGAGACACCAACACTGATTGTAGTCTACGCGCATGTATTTGTGAGCGTGTGCGTGTGTGATGAATATATGGCAAGTCTTCAGCGCGAAATTGAAAATATGAATGAATCGGCATTATTACCTTCCCGATATTATACCAAACATGAAAAAGAGAAACCTCTTTAAAAACAAATCAAATCCCAATCAATGTACTGTATATGCTCGGTTGAGGCAAATGTGTATGTGGGAATGTTTGGGGGAAGGTTAGGAAGCGATTCTACCAGTAGTTTCAGTTTGGAGCTGTGTAAGTAGAATTTCGCGGGATTTCTACCAATTGTTAAATTAAAAGTTGGGTGTGTATGCTCGCTTCTCTGGGGGTTATATCTCCCATTGGGTGGTCTAGCAAAATCTCTGTGGGTGGGTATTGCTGTGCTTTTGTTTGATTCACCGTTTACAGGTAGACGCAGCAATTTTCACAAGTTGTATTGCATTCGTAAAGGATAAAGGTAACTTCGTTTGCTTTAGATAATTTCGCCTTTGCTATGTTTCTATTGCATTTCAAAGATTGTTTGCTCCCATTACTTCAATCAGTTGTTTTCTGCGAGTAAAAACAGTGTCCGTGTTCTCGGTTTTAATTTCAGGATCGTAGATGATCACGTACAAATTCTCAATACATTTGTTTGTATGATGGTGACGTCAACATTAACGTTAAAAAGTCAAGCAAAGATGTGTTTGGGCGAGCAACAGAAAATGAACGGGAAATCCCCGCCCCGCGCCTGCCAGCTGAGCCAATCTAGCACTCCTTGGTCAAAACAACCATGCAGACGACGCAAACCATAAGCACATACACACTTTGACTTGTGAGAAGGGGATCGGAAGCCATCGTGCAGTAGTACTACGCTTGTGATTCGGCTATCAAGTTAAGATTGTGCTCAGTATAGACCAGGCCACCAAGGTACACAAATACTATCGCATATCCGTAGAAAACAAACATCTTCTTAAAAAGCTGTAACAGATCAAACTGCTCTTAATAGACAAACATTTGGCCAAAAATGACCTAGAGATCCAGAAGTGACTATCACGATCATCGTATGCTTGTAGACACAAGTTCATACCCCGTAGTGGTCAATCACATATAGTGGTTTAGAATCCAACTAACCAAACAACTGTAGGGCCGGCCGGTCCTTGAAAGCCCATCAGACAGTCAACAGCGACTAAGAACAACTACTATTAGAAAATCATTTATAACAACCCAACAGATAATGTGCAAGCTGTGTATACATACACAACAATAGCAACGAAGTATTATTATTATAAATAATAATAATAATAATCGCAGCACAACAACTGCACAAAGTCTGCACCAAATCTTAGGCCAAAACAAACGCAAAATACTGTCCCCAACTTCATATTTGGGAAACGAACCCAATACCAACATATTTTATTTGAAATTATTCAAATATATAGGATATATTTATAATTAAGGACCGCAGACGAAACATTCCCAACACAGGTTACATATTCTTATACTTAATTCTAATTCTTATACTTAAAGACAATGTGTTTCATCAAAAAGGATGCAAATATGCACATATACCCTCTAGAGGTAAGCCATATCCTTCGCCACATAAATAAGACCCAAACAGAGGAACGTTCTGTGATGGCTCCGAGAGTTCGGGCTTCAAGCCCCGTTTCCAGACTAAATTACCAGACCAGGCCCAGTTTCGGATCGGGTCAGAGCGGGTTGCCGAAAGTGACCCGGTTTCAGCTCTGGTTGTAACTCCTAATTAGTATAAACAATGACATCTACCCGCAAGGAAAGTTGCATTACGAGAAATTAACTTTCTGGACTCCCCCTGGCTTTCTGCAATTTTCATTTGTCCATCTTATGATCTAATTTTAGTGATGAGCAAAAGCAAGACCAAGACCGTAGCGGTCTTGGTCTTGCGCGCCCAGTCTTGGTCTTGCATGCAAGAGTCTTGCAAGTCTTGCTTTTAGAAAATGTATACGTTTCATACGTAAATTTTACACCGGATATAGGGAATAGTACAAGCTATGCGTATCATTGCCTGCCTTAATGCGTCAATAGTAACGGAAATATGTTTTAATGTATTGTTTATTTTCATGTATAAGGCGACCAGAGTAGGAATAGACGCGAGCATGAGGTCGCTAGTGGTTGTTTACACGCTGCAGCTGAAGTCTTGCCAAGGACATAAACAGTATTACCAAAGGTGTAATCGGGAAAGTATACCATGAAACATACTCTTTTAAAACTTTGAAACTTGCTTTTCTGTGAGAATACTATTGTCTCATTATTGAGTCTGACTGCGTCCTTCTAGCAATTGTAGGAGGGGTTAAAATATATCATTTAGGAGCTTAACAGCATGTTTTACGCGAAAGAGAATCACTGGGGCGGAAAGCAAAGGTACTTATCCAAGGTTAAAGGTCGTTGCATCTGGAAGTCACAGTGCAGACTTGTCGACCTGTAACATTTGTCATTTATTGTTCTTTGTCCTAAGGAATACCCATTCCAAATTTCAAGTTTCTAACTTTTAACAATTTTCGATTTCTCATATTCCACTCTTTAAGAGGTTTTCGCCCCCTCATGGGGGATGGCGAATCACAAATTAAGATAGCCATTGGTAATGAATTGAAACAAAGTATTTTCATGTCAAATATCAAATTTCTAACTCCAGTGGTTTCCGAGTTGCAGTTCATCCTCTTTTAACCCCTTTGGGGGGAAGGGGTAACTTTTTAATGCCATAGCTAATCTATCTAGGTTTTAAGGAATATTTTTTTGAATTTCATTTGAATGGCCTTTAGTCATCTAAGGCTTAGGCTGTAGTAGAAGAAAGGATTCGGGAAGGTGTCGGCCACGACCTACGTTGAAAGTGCCATCCCGGAATTTGCCTGGTGTGACTGAGGAAAACCCTCGAAAATCCTCAGTCAGTATAGTCGTCCACTGGAGTCGAACCCTTGACCTCCCGAATGCTACGCCAATGCTCTACCACTGAGGAATATATGTGCCATAACTTTATTCTAATCCGTCAAGGGGCGTGGAATTGTATAGCGTTCAAACAGTCTTTAAGTTATATCTTCAGCCCGTTTATTTACTTTGTTGTACAATTATGCATCTAACCTTCCAAAATTATATTTTATTAACAAAAGTGTGGCTAAGAACATAACAACTAAGAACGAGAACATAGAGAAAGTACGCAAGTTTAAATACTTCATCTACCGATGCTCTAAGAATACTGAAATCACGACAACTTGAGTGGGTATGCAATGTAGCTCGGATGGGGGAAACGAAGATTATATTCCAACTTGGTTGGAAAGCCGGATGGAAAGAGACCTGTGGGAAGATCGAGATGACGTTTGGAGGACAATATAAGAAGGAATCTTCGTGAAGTATTTGTAATGAAGATGGGGGAAGGTAGTCTACCAGCCTCTTACGAAGGTATCAACCGGCATTCGCCTGGTGTGGATGAGGACAAACCTAGACAAAAATGTCACGATGGCCGGCCTCTAAAGTCGCATTCGCGTACCTACGCATTGCTGCTCCGAAGTCCAGGACGCTACCGCCTGAACCATGAAGCAGGGATGTAATCCCGCAATGCGGGGAGCCCTTCACAATAGCTTCTCAATGGACCGAATATAACTTCGGCCATGGGTATTCTCTTGCGGGGTGAGGACCTAATATGTAGTTACACCTCTGCTATGAAGCCTGAGTAAAAAGTCTTGCTAGCGTATCTCAAGGTAGAAACTAGAAATCTGTCTAAAGAGATACAAGAAGTGGGGTGAGAGAGTGGCAAGTATAAGTTTTTATTAACAGAGCTTTTATTTAACTTGCCCAAGTCATCTGTAATCTTCTTCCCATATGTGGATTACAAGGACAATAAATATAGTTTCTCAATAATCAATATATTGTAACTGTAATGTAATTTTTAATATCTTAGTGCTAAAATTAATACAAAACAACCAGCAACAAAATTTCTTCAACACTTCAAGCGAGAGGCGAAAACTAGTAACACATCTGTGCGTTTTTATTGTTTTGGTATGGTTCATCGGTTGTTCCAAAACTTGCCACGTCTATTCATATTCTGGTCGGCTTATAAGTGTACAGAATAGAACTACCGAAGTTCAATTTCGCTTTAATTTGAACAACATCACTAACATTCTCCTATTTTACTTTATGTTTCGTAAGCTTTGATAGAATGCAATCATGGGGTATCGAAAATGATGTCCAAAATAATTTAGACATTGAAGTTCTTACCTTGTAACAATCCATAGAATTGTGCTCTCTGTCATCTTCTAGTCACTGTTACAATTATTTACAATTATCCATGCTCCAGGTAAGTTCCAAAGGAAGACCAAACATACACGGATATTGTGTTTAACTAAAACTTACAAGGAAACTATTTTTGCTGCTCAGCGAGTTTTGATTTCGGACCTTATTGAAGCATATAGATAGCGAAAATAGCACGCACAGACCCGCACTCTGTCATATATTTGTGTCCCGAATAAGTTGAGTTGTGTAATTTGAGCCACTTTTAAGCAGTAAAATCAACCTTGAAGGTGAAACTTTATATTAACTAAATGAGTTATCAGATGCATTTCCGTAGGTACTTTTACGTGTAGAACACAAATTTCACCATGAAAGTGTTCGGTAATTGAAAGTTTTTTATACAAACTCCAGTTTATGATCGAAAATGAACAAAATTCCATAGAAAGTAATGCCGTAAAGGAACAACATTACAACTGTGGGAAAGGGGAAGGTGGGCGGGGGATTATAAATACATAAAAAATAATGGTTTCTAATATCTTTTGTGGGGCCTAGGGCGCTTTCAATCGCTAAACCACTGATCGACTACACGGTTATTTAATGCGGACATTTTAAATAATACAATTTGAATTTTTACTTTCGTAATTACATTTTTTCATCCCTGGCTGTGATTTATTATATATATATATATATATATATATATATATATATATATATATATAATGTTTCTATTTTGAAGCTGTCCATAATCTACATTCTCTTTCTTTCCTCTTTTGCCTTCCCACCATTCGTTCCAATGCGTTTTTCAGCACAAACTCTTGTCAGACAAATGTTTGTTTGTGTGTGTGGGTGTGATACACATGGGTAGTAATTTTTTTAAAATTGCATATTAATTCTTCTTAGGTATATCTATGAAGGAAATATGTACGTTTAACATCTTTTTCAGTGTAAGAAAACAATATTAGTTGAAGCAGAAAAGTGAACATTTTAATATTTTTCATCAGTGCATGGAATTTACAGAGGGAAACTTATAGTTAAGGTCATCTTCTACGTATCTTGAAAGTCCTATCTTCACCATGTTAAATAGTTACTTCCTACATAACTCGGCTAGTTTTACACGTAGAGAGATGCAGCTTGTATCTGTTCATAGAGAAACTCTTTGAGCATGCATATAATTTATTTGCGTTTTTAAAAAATAACAATTTATGACTTAAATAACTAAACATTTCTTAACTATTTTTCTTCTCAAGTAGGAGTAAAAGGAGGGGAGAGATAGGAGCAATAGGGGGAGGAAATATGAAGACTTCGATGTCGAACTACAAAAGAGAAAGAAGAAAAAGGGAGAAGGCTTTTGACAACCTTGAATCATTGAGGAAAAAGGATGGAGCCGTAAGGACAGTATTGTTAAGGGATTGTCAGTAACATGTTTTGACCATTTGAACATATTTTTAAAACCGGCCCGAGGACAAATAGGATAAATACCCTACCCTCCCCCTCCCTTCTTCCTGTCTTCTTTCTCCTCCAATTCCCTACCGCGGGTGAAGGAGGAGTCTTGTAGTTGTCGTCGAAGCGCTTTGCAGTTGTGTTTTTTGTTGTGCAAAAATCTCTTACTTTCTCGCACAGTGGAAAACTTGATACAAAGCGAAGCTAAAGGCAAAATATTCTAGTTCTCCGTGGCGCATTTCATTAGATTTGTAAACATCATTTTGCATTTTATATTTATTAATGAATACTTTCTAATGCACTTATTTGGCCAGAAATTGAAAGGGGGAGAGGGATATTTCGCATTCTTAGGACTTTGGGTGAGATGTTCTTTCTGCCTCCTTTCTTCCTCGTGTACGGGACTGACTGTATTACGTTCCCTTCTATGCTGTTTTCACTTATTTTATTTTTTTACATTGAATTGGGGACCTCTGCGTTCCCTTCTACGCTGTTTTTACTTATTTTTTTTTTACATTGAATTGAATTGCGCATGCGTGTGCCTTCAATTAGGGATGGCAATCCGCTAGGCTCGAGCGGCGAGTCTAACGCTCGAGTCGAGTCGTCGGTCGAGCTCGACTCACTGTAACCGAGTCGCAGGGTGAGTCTCTCTGAGCAGCGACACGACTCGACTCGAGCAGTTGTGACCACTGACTCGACTTGACTCGAGTCTGACAGAGTCGAGCGAGTCGTTGACATCGAAATAACTCGAAAAAAAAACTTTTTAAAGACATTCTTTTCTTAAGCAATTCGTACTAAAAAGGAAAAAAAATGTTTATGCATGACTAAAAAGAAAAGAATGGTGCGCGTCATTTCAAGAATTTTTACTTTCGTACGTACATTTTTTCATCCCCTCTCCTCTGTGGTGTGTAATTCCGGAACAAAATTGCAACCCTCTACCTTCTCCTGCGCTCTCTTCGTTTACGTACATTTTCAATACCCCTTACCACACAAACATTATCATAACTATATTACAAACTAAAATTATAATTAATAATTAGAACAGTAAACATTGTTCAAAATACTTACCAAAATAAATTCTAGTCTGTCATGTCACATCTTATATTTGTTTCAAACATCTTATTTAACATACACGCTTACTATTAATTTTTTGAAAGTTAAATATTTTAAATAACTCTGGTAAGCATGAGAAAACGCATAATTTTTATAAATATTCGAAATTGAACTTTAAAATGAAACAGTTAAACAATCCCTAATAGAATTCAATATCATATGGATATCCAGGGGATGTCCCGCCGGGATATTTGCGACGTCCATGCGACATCCCACGATATCCAGAGGACGTCCTATACGTGTTGATCAGATGGTCGAATGTCCGCTTCATGGATATACCATTGGACGTCCCGCGGGACCTCCATGGAATATCCGTGAAACGTCATGTGACCATCGTGATGGGACGTCCGGTGGATATTATAGGATGTCGCATGGATATCACAAATCGCCCAGCTGGACATCCCCCTGGGGATGACCTTCCTATATTACTTAAGGAAGATGGAAAGGTCCTTTATGGTGCTGGGATGTCCTGGATTTGAGTGACGGGCTTTCACCGTCTTCGTGTTAGTCATTTTCAAGAGTCATAGCTGGATGTTGTTGAATCACAGCATCCAACTATGACTCCTGAAAATGACTAACACGGAAAAGGTCAAACTCCGTCACTCAGACCCAGGGCACCATAAAGGACCTTTCCATCTTCGTTAAGTAATAAAAGAAAGGATAAAGGCTGCGCCAAAGTCATCTAAGTCAAGTCTACAATAACATCATCCTCTATCCATCCACAAAAAGGTATTATTAATTGCAGAAAATAATCCTGCAATGAGTTTCGAAGTAGCATTTTATTGACCGTCTTCAGATCACGGAAAAAAACATTTGCAGGAAAACTGACCTCAAAGTACCATCTTCATTGACATAACATCCATGGTGTGATATGCTGAGAACACTTTACTCATAAAAAAAGGCAACACTTGATAACAATTGAAGAATTGCGTAATATACCAAAAGGTCCAGATGATAAGCTGCTGCGGAACAATGCAGAAACTAATTGCGGGTTCAAAAGTCGTCATGACTGATAACTGGTGAATTCGGTGAACTGAATGTTACAAGTAATGTCACAGAGTAGAAGCACTTCTACTTGTAGAAGTAAACCGGAACTGGTAACCCAATAACAACAATTTCACTAGTTTTACACAAGAAGTTAGAAATTAGGCATAACATAATTTAAGCCATCCTAACAAGAGAAAAAAAATAATCTAACCGGACTTTTCCAAGTCGTACGCTAACTTTATCGGCTATAATGGTTGCATAATAGCCGGCCGGGTGGCCGAGCGGTCTGCGGTGGTAGGCCATCGGCTCGAAGGTTCCGGGGTTGAGTCCCGGCAGGGACATGGATGTAGATTGTAACAGCTAAAGGCGAATCGTGACGGGCCGAAGTCCAAAGTTACTAGACTAGTTTTTTAAGAATGCATAAATAACGTTCGGGACAAAATAATTTTCCGTAAATCGGAGACAAAGTGAACGTAAATATCACGGTCGTGGAATTCGATTGTCGCGTAAATGGAGTAGCAACGTATAGCAGCATGTGGCAGGAGCAAGACTAGGTAATGATGGAAAAATCTAAGCTGACTTCTCTATTCTGTCACAGACTACCTAACTGGCTGTAGTGGGTGCATGGAAAAGTACAAAAAATAGTTCATATTTATGGCAAAATAAATGGTTTGACAAAGGTGACGAAAATAATGGGGTTGTGCAATGAATGTAATAGTAGACTATGGAAAGTAGAAAAAAAACTTCAAATGCATTGTGTGCGTAGTGCATTAACTTGCAGAGTATGGTTCATGAACAGACAATGGACTAAGTTTCACATTTCTGAAGCCCAGTTGCAGTATCTGCACCCCGAAAACTATCACAGGGAAGGGTAGGTATTTATTACTGATTGTAAGTTAAGTTAGAATAATTAGTCCTAGGTGGCTTTTAATTGTGGAGTAGCAAATAAATTTACTACTTGCACAACGTGACAAACAAAACATGCCAACCAGCTATTTGAAATGTGCATAGTGATTTTTAAATTTATTTATGACTTTTAGGCATCTCAGGCTCAGCACGGGAGGTGTTGCAATGTATTCAGCCTGAGCCTGTTTGTAGGTACTATCCCAGCGTTTGCCTGTGTGACTGACGGAAACTCCTCATCATACAGTAGGATGGGTAGCTGGTAGGCACAAACCTACGACCTTCCGAATGCGAATTGCATGGTGGTTCGTAATAATCACATTGTGGGATATTTCGAACTTAGCATATTTCTCACCGGCTACATACACACTGGCTTTTACAACCTTCTTGTTCATCGGCAGTCATAATGAAACGTTCTTTGTGTATAAGCTTAGGGTGGACTAGTTATCTACACTCTTGCTCTGCATGTGCATGTTAAATAACTACTATAGTATTAAATTTTTCTTCCTGATCATCTTCTTCCTTTAAGTTTCCATCACGTACTGAAATATCGATCTATCATCATCCATTCGGCCTGAGCCAACCACTTTAAACTAAAATCACATTTAGATTGAATTTTTTTTATACTACGTAATTCAGCAAAGTGTACATACCCCCAACGTCAAAAATGCAAGTGTCTTGACCTTTTCGTGTAGGTTATAACAACAAAAATTTCTAGCTTTCACTTGAAGTTATTTCCCCCTCATTTAATGTGAGGTAAGCACGAAGTATGTTCATCACAAAGGCATGATTTAATGACAGTTACAGCTTGGCGCGCTCACTTACGTGAAATTAATAAATATACAATATCCTAGCTATCTTAAAATATTTGCATGCACTTAGCAATATGAACTGACATATGCTTACATCCAAACCATGCGTAGTAACTCAATTACGTTAGTTCGAAGTAATTGTGCAATAACTGTCTAATACAAGCAGGCGGTAAACATTTGCCAAAGGCGAAGCGTGCTTGCGTGAAACAATCGACAGTTTGCGAGCGTTACATATTACCTCAGGATATCGCAATACGACCATATTCGGGATCATCCTGCCAGAGGATATCCCCAGAATATTCCTCTACTCACAAAGCCGGGATTATCCCGGTAGGATTTCCTACGGATATCCTGGGTATGTCTTAATATCCCGTGCGACATTGTGACATCAATGGGACCTGTTCAGAACGTCCCATGGGTATCAGATGCTATTAGGGAATAATTCTAATTATAGTGAATTAACAAGTTCTAAAAATGGAAATAAGCATAATGAATTGTTTTCAATCTAAACAGATTTCACTTTCTTTGATTTTTCATTAAAAAGCGATTCAATCAATTTGTTCCCCATCATTTCACGTTTTCGTCTTTTATTTAAAGATAAATGTAAACAAATATTAAGTCCGTTATTTTTATTTAAGTTTTTCAAGTTCAACAAACGAATTCTAATTTTACTTATAATTACAACATATTTATTACAAACGTTATAATTGTAAAATTTCTTTTTTTTAAAGAACTAACTTTAAGAACGTAACGGAGCCCCAGGCCTTGCCGAGG
This sequence comes from Lepisma saccharinum, assembly GCA_022664845.1. NCBI lineage: Eukaryota > Metazoa > Arthropoda > Insecta > Zygentoma > Lepismatidae > Lepisma > Lepisma saccharinum. Next base: position 77,763 of record JAGDQP010004446.1, read on the forward strand.
TTGCCAAATTGCGAAACCGCTGGGCATCGGAACGATTTTGCTACGCATCTCCATGAGGTACACTCGCTCTTTGCTATGCTCGCTCCTGCGCTTCGCTTCTTTCTTAAAAACCGTGTAGTCGATCAGTGGTTCAGCGATTGAAAGCGCTCCAGGCTTCCAAAAGCTATTAGAAACCATTATTTTTTATGTATTTATAATCCCCTGCCCACCTTCCTCTTTCCCACAGTTGTATTGCTGTTCCTTTACGGCATTACTTTCTATGGAATTTTGTTCATTTTCGATCATAAACTGGAGTTTGTATAAAAAACATTCAATTTGCGAGCATTTTCATAGTGAAATTTGTGTTCTACACGTAAAAGTACCTACGGAAATGCATCTGATAACTCATTTTGTTAATATAAAGTTTCACCTTCAAGGTTGATTTTACTGCTTAAAAGTCGCTCAAATTATACAACTCGACTTATTCGGGACACAAATATATGACAGAGTGCGAGTCTATGCGTGTTATTTTCGTTATGCTTCAAATAAGGTACAACTCCAAAAACATGTCCGAAGTCAAAACTCGCTGAACAGCAAAAAAGGTTCCCTTGTTAGTGTTGTTGTTTTCGTCTAAGAAGCACTAATGTCCACAAACCCAGACAATTGACGATAAAGAGACTAGTCATGGCTCAAGCGAACTCTGGCAGAAGATTTATAGAAAGTATAATTACTTACAAACTTGAATTTCAATTTATTTAAGCCTAACAGGCATCTATGGCCTAAGGCTTGGGACAACAATGGAAAAAACAGCGGCCAGGGCTTTGAGTTAAGGTACCATCCCAGTATTCGCCTGATGGGACTGAGGAAAACTCTAGAAAACCTCAGCCAGGATAGCTCGGTAAAATTACTTACGAGTTTGTGGACCAATACTTTTCTGTTGAACAAATGTATCAAAGTAAACCTGCTGAATTTGAAGCATTTCATTGTTGAAATCGTTTCATTGTTATTATGCCCATAACAATGAAGCTCTTTCAACAATGAACACGAAAGAAAATGGAAAATCGGTGCAGGTAGAACTCTTGAATTACTTATGAACTTTCTTCCCTCAAAGTTTGAACTATCTAGGATTGAATTTGTAGGAGCAGCATTGAAATTTCGTGCAACGATAAAAATACATTAGACATATACAGAGATAGTGCTGCCATCTCATGTCGGTGATCTTGACTTTACTTTGCCCTTAAAAGAAACTTTTTCCTTCTATTGTAAGTTTGGTGTACAGTAGTGTACAGTATATGTTTAGATTAGTATGTTACAGTAACAGCGGCATGATTCTCAGATCCACTCAGACTGTTTGCACAGCTGGGAACAACTTCACTGCAGCGGTATTTTTACAGAAGCCAAAGAAATTCAAGTGAAGGATATAATGATTTCCCCTTCCTTTCCACGTTTTAAAACTATTCAAATAGTGCGTGTGCAAGACTCATGCAGCCTGGTGTTGGTCTTGCATCGGTATCCCTGGTCTTGGTCTTGCATGTAAGACCAAGACTCTTGCGCTCATCGCTATCTAATTTGTTCCGTTAAATCTTTGCTCCGTTTCCAACAGAAAACAAAATAGCATTGCGCTCTACAGATTATGTAATGCTGTTTCACACGAGAAGTGACGGTTCTAGAGCAAAAACCTGGGGGGGGGGGGCTGCTCTCAACGTTGCATATTTTATTCATATAGATAGCTCCTGCGTAGCCTAGTCGGTAGCGCGCTCGACTTCAGTGAGAGCGGTCCCGGGTTCGATTCCCGGTGGGGGCTCAAAAATTTCGGTGTTGACCCAGCATCGTGAGGACAATTGGGGAGCTGCTGTGAATAAAATACAGTGGCGATCACAGTGAGAGCTTCGACTCTCCTCTCCCAACACGTCTGTTCAGCGTGGGAGCAGTAGATCAACTCCTCCCTTCTGGGAGAGGCCTCATCCACTAGTGGATTGAATATGGCTGTGATTTATTATATATATATATAAGAGTCCCTCCCTCTACACACACACTTAAAAATCTATAAATACCACACTGGATATATTGTATAATTCAACACCAATTTAGACCTAAATAATATGATTAAAAAAAAAAAGCAACAAAGATTTCTACTTTTTATTTGTAGGTCGGACTAGAATTTCCTATATTCTTTTTATAGTAAGAAGCAAGTCAGACAACGATTAGTGTTCTGTCGTTTTCGGTATAAGCTACTGGTGGTATAATTTGGAAATAACACCGCATTGTCTATAAGCAATGAATTAAATTTTTAGATGATGTAGTCTTCTTTTTGTCATAACGTTGTTGATAGTGAAGACTTCTAAAAGGTTTTAAAAAAATACTGTTACATACGGTAACCAAAACAACAATAAAATAACTACTTGAAACTTGTTCTAAGAAATTAAAAAATCGTTTAAAACTGGACAAAATGCAGTTTCTAACATACACTGTGACTCCTTCCCCCACCCTATGTTGATAGAAGAAGCTTATCATGGTACACTTGATTTCATGTTCAAGAATCGATAACATTAAACTTCTTGCAAAATAAATATTAATTATACTAAATATTTCAAGACAATTGAGGATATTAGTTTATCTTCACTGCAAACAACTGGGAGGGCCCAGACCACCTGTGCACACGAGTCACTTTTATCGTTGTACTTCGCAAAATTTTACTCATTAATAAATTATTGAGTGATCTTTTGGGGTTCCTCAACCAATGTTATAACGCACTTCCGTCTACAAAAGAGCAATTTGATTGATTTTTGTATAACGTAGAGGTACATCCTGTAAAGATAGGTTTAGGAAGCAAAAACTGCTGACTTTACCATGTTTATATATATGTACAGGTCTATTTTATATGTAAAAAAAATAAACGAAGAACTATTAATTCGTTGTAATAATATGCATTTATATAATACTAGGTAACAAAAAATATGTATATGTTACACAGCAAAATTCCTCTCCGTTTCAAAAAAGCGTATATATGAACTGTACACGCTTATACGACAATAAACTTCCGCTAGAAATGAAAGGTATAAGCAATATTAATATATCTGACAACTGTAATGCTTAAGCTAATGTACAAGCTGAATAAATTGAATTGAAGTGAATAGCTTTCCCATTCTCTCGGACAATATTCCCGAAGTTCACTGACCGCAAGACCTTTACGAAAAAAAAATAATCTAATTTCCTGGACATTATATTCTCCGCTTTCCCCGTGCATTCCACAGTTGTGCTGCTTCCACCCTTCCGTTCCCTTCACAAAACAAATACTGTAGGTATTGCATTGTCAAGGTTTCCCGAAGTTGCCCTGTTCCGAAGATAGCCGAAGTATGCTCATTCTTAAGCCCCTAGCTATAAGTAGGTCTCCATGGTAACCCTCCATGTTACAATTTAATTTTAAATAAACGGGTGTTTAGCACTTTAGCAGTAGGTTTGTAGTGTTCGATATTCAACAACTCGTTATGGTTTTGTGCTTTGTGCCAGATTGTCATCATTACAATGAAACTAACACATGTTTCTTTTTTCTGTTTCCAAAGAACTGAAATTAGAAACGGAAGTGGGAGGAGTAAACAAATTTCTTGCAATGGCATTGAACGCAATTTTGAATACGTTGGTATTATTCTGATGCTAATTCATCGTTGATTGCTGAGTTGTTGATTTAAAAAGGTGATAATTATATCTAAGAAGCTTATACTGAAGTTGCTGATTCGGTTATATTTAGGGACACATTCAAGAAGATAAATACGAGTGCTGAAACGAAACCTTTGTACCCTTGTACATGTGCGCAAATTGATATTGTAGGTAAAGTATACAAGGTATAGCATAAATCAAGATTTCGAAAGTTAATAGTACCTTTGTATGTGTTTCATGAAAACATAAATGTAATTCATAAAATTTAATATATAATAATTTATAAAATCTCGGCTAGAGGCAGAGCTGGCAACACAGTCTACGTGGTTTTTAACTCAGTGCGGCGCAAATTGAACATTGATTTGTTTCACCGCTTGATAGCAACGGACAGCAAGCCGTCTGCTGCTGCCCTGCAGTAAGTATTTTATTTACCACGCACGATCTTTTTATGAAGGAAAACAAATGAGATTTCGCATTAGAGTTCACCTTAGTTAAATTCAACACAGAAAATACAAACAATTCCTAATCGATCAATACAAGGTATAATTGAATGTAAAAGTCACTTATATACAACGTTCTTTATAAATATAATTTTTGTTCTGAAAGATTGTTTTTTGGTAAATAAAACAATAGGATGTTAATATTTCAAGCTACATATCTTTTTTTTTTAAAAAAAACAACAACATCATTAGAGATACATTTCAAAATATTACACAACATTAGGGATACATCGCGAGTGACATGAATATTACACACACAAATTGCTGATATTGTAACTATGTACATTCAATGGTTTACTTGCATAAATTTACAAAGAGAAATATAAAATTGAAAATAGGGTAAGAGCACCGGTCGTCGGACATACACTAGTATTTTGCAATGTTCATATAAATATCATTGAAACAAGACGAATGTCATTAGAAAAATGTATATAAAAATTATCTCTAGTTTTCGGGCAACTTTAACTTGATATTTAAGTTCTACCAGCTATCGAAAGTGACATTATATAGATCACCGAAAAAAAAAAAAATCTGGTACGGTACAAATGTCGACAATGTTATCTGAGAATGAAGAAGTCTTAATATTTATGTTAAAAGTCTTTGTCTTAAAACTATTAAAAAAAAAACATTATTTTTTTTCTAGCTTTTCAAATGTTCTGTTTTAACTTCATATCACAAACAATACGAATAGTCATATTATTATTGTGTCCGACTTTAGGTATATAGAATTCACGAGTCTTACTATTGACGACCAGGGTGACCGATGAGAGGTGTTTCTTATCTAGTTTTTATATATATATATATATATATTTCTATTGTTCTTAATAGTGTAATCAAGGTGCACCTGGTTTGATTCGCGGCAGGGACACGAGTGATTCGGCCACTTTAAACTGTAGGTCCCATCTTTGTGATTCCAAAGAGCGAAGCATAAAAGCTCACAATACGTGTTGTTTTCCATACGAGCATACTCGTGGCCAACTTTCAAGTGCGCCGCTTTCGCAGCGCCAATCCTGATTCTAGTGGATATTTTATAACTCTATGATTGAATTACCGAAATAAAAATTAGCTACTCATCTCAACCTATTACATTTACTGCTCATATGTCCTTTCTTGCACTTTCCCGCGTATGTGCATCAAATCTGGGTCATATGTAAGCAGGCGTACATTGTGGGACTCTACAACATTTTCTGCTTTTTCAATCCATTTCCGCTTGTCCTTGAAATAATCAACAGTTCGAAAAATATTAACAGCCAGTACTTCCACAACCGGTTTTCTATCTTTCTGCTATCAAACTTACTGTTTGTTTAGACTTTGTCTTCCGCTGTTGCTATGGTAACCAACCGGATGTGCCGTCAAGACTTCAGTTCTCTATTTGGAGTAAAGTAAAAGAACCGTAGTTCACAAGTTGAGTGGTGAAAACAAGAAAAGAATATTGAAAAGTAGGAAATAAAGTACAGCAATTTCTGGGTTGGTATGTCTGAAAGAATTGCTTCGTAAATTTTGTTTTCTTCAGCCATTGCAAGCCCTTCAGCTTTTTGGCTGGTTATTTTGGTTATAGTTGAGGCCATGCGCTCAACGAAGCTTTGTACACGGGTACACATTATTTTGCATTTCTTTTACCTGCCATATTATAAACATCCAAAGGGATTTTCCGTGCAAGACGCACTCAAAAGGATGAGAAGGGCAGTGTACGCTATGTACAATACAAGAGGAAATGTGCGAGTTAACGGAGGGGCTGAGGGGGGTAAAACACCTGTGAATCGGCATGTGGACACATCTCGTTATTAACTTATCAAAAACATTTCATTCCTCCCTTGTAAAAATTCCTGGCTAAAGTTTATCTACTGCAAATATCCACCACCCTATTGACCAATATAAGACGCTGTACAGACACTTCCATACGCACAATCCGATATGTAACTATCCTAAAAATAGTACGAAAACCACACGATAATAATTAATTGTCTGCGGTTCCGTAGTTGGTGGTGCCTCGATCATTGACTTTTTATTGCTTTATTCAAAGCTCTTTTGAAGTTCTTATTAGTTTTATATTTGTTTCCGGTTACAGGCACTTCGATAGACATCTAGCGACAACCATTAATCCAAAAAGTATTATGAAAATCTATATTTTATTGTTTTGCTAAATACGTACTCTAATTGATGAAGATGTCATGCGGAGGAATAGTAATTGTGACACGAATGACTCGTATTTTGCCACAAGAACGCGGGTAGTATCTCGAGGCAGCGATAGTGAACGAAGAGGGGTTAGGTAAAGTCAGATTCCGCACTTTTTAGAAATTATACTCTATGCACATCACTCTCACGCATTCTTCGCCCTAAGCCACAAGAATAAAGTTCACAGCAATAGTTATCGCTAACAAACACAGTTACCTCTCGCTTTCACTTCCTTTAACGCTAATCTTATGTTTCCAAGTTATATAAATATCACATTCCTACCGTAAATTTTGCAAAAGGACACCACCACATTGGGAACTACACCCAAATAATTCGTAAAATAGGCACCCCCAGTTGATTCGGAGATGGATATGATGGCACGCAGAGTAATACTAATGGCGTCACACTCAGAAGGCATTTTTATAGCTTCTGCCTCCTTTTACTGTTTGAAAGTTTAACTATAATGGGTGAGGTTTGGTTATTTTATTTTATATATACGGATTTTTCATAGTTGACAGTGAGTTACTCCCAATCCTTACCCATGACGGAAGCTAATATAGTCCACGTATATGTACGTCTTTCAGCCTTATTACACTGGTTGATGACTCCGAAAGTTATTCTAATTTGCGTTTTAACACTCCACCACACTTTACTAACATTGTCTTTGTCCCGGAAATTTTACTTTCTTTGCAGTAGATAAAGTAAACTTTACCCAAAATTTCTTTCGTTTCACCTGACAAGGGGTAATCTAAATTTGCAGGTCTGGTTTTCGAGCAAAATGGGTAATCTGCACCAAAATAACATTTTCAACTCTATGCCATGTATAATCATCGATGCATTTGCTCTCCACAGAACTAATGAAGAAATCACAAAAGAATGAATATAAATAAACAGTACGGTGGTTTCCTCGTCTGTTGTGGTCTGGTGATTAATGTGCCGGGCGGCTACACGGCACT